>CAJVSB020000440.1:0-48922 GCA_911865555.2 Thlaspi arvense | reverse complement strand
TATATTTTTAGTACTTTGAAAAAGTAATAACTCTTGAGAACAAGTCTTATATGTTTTAATTGTTTTTTGGCTCATAAATCTTTCTGTAATTTGTTATATAACTCATTTCATAAATTTTTATGGGAAATATTTACTTTGAAAAAAAGGATTTGGAATTTAACAAGAAAAAGAGAGAAGGACACTAAAAGTGTGAAAAAATATTGTGAAACTCTCCAAATAATCATTCTAGAATGTCTCCATAAATTGCTTCTTTTCTTATTTTCTTACTTTTTAAAATTAGTGGCCTTTTAACCTCTTAAATAACTAAAAATCAAAGCTAAGTTTGTTTTGCCTTTAGGCTTGTTCATCATTGATCATGGAGAATTTTTTAGAGGTTTCAAGTTAACGAGTGATCATTTAAAGTTTGAGTGCGAAAGAATTTTGTTTAAAAAAAATATATTAATAAAAGTTATTGTAACGTTATTATAACATGTGTAACAGAATGCTATAATGCCTTTAGTGCACTATAGGCACCTTGAGGGCTATCCAGGAGCGCTGTAACATGTCCAAAGATACTATAACGCAACAGTTACTAGAATTAGCATGCTATAGTGTTGTAGCACCGCAACAAATTTATTCACAATTTTTTAAGCCTGCCAAGAATTTCAATCAAGCCTCATAGGACACCTTGGTTCATTAAAGGAAATCTAAAATCTCCTCCTCTAAATCATCCAAATTTAATGAATTCCCTTATTGAAAATGCATTTAAAATCATCCAAATTTATTGAAGACTCATTCAACATTGAGCCAAAAACTTCTTGAAAGTATTGGAATACTTCTAACACTTGGAGATTTTACTTTTAAAACAAAAATTAATCATTCAATAACTGATTCCAGCAGTTCTCGGGTAAAGAGTTGAAAACATTCAAGTGGTTCGAGATTATGTAGTGTAAAGAAAAGTCGGGTTTGTCTTAATTTTTTTGTTAAGGTTTAAATAAATTTTTCTGATTTAAAATTGTAAAGTACGTTTGAGTGTTATATTGGGTTTATAAATCAGTTTTTCCTTGCTACTCATTGTTAATTAGATTTAGGTATTTTTATATTGATATTAATGATCTATTTCTAAACATTGTTCGCATTTCAAAAATTTATATATCAGCCATGGATTTATTTTTCAACATCTTCCATTTTCTATACCACACAACAACTCACAAATATATACATATGTGAGAGTACTGACCTATTAGTCAATTATAAATTACTCACAATCTTAATCATGTATAAAATAAACTTGTTTTCACATTTTGATTATTTTTATTTTATGTGAGAAGTAAGCACTATATTTGGATTAAAGTCATTAAATTGCACAGAGGACTAGATTGCAAAAAAGATGGTGATTATAAAATTTGTCTCCATAATTGTAATATTAAATTACTCTAAGTGGAAAAAAATCTATCAAGATAGGACATCAACTTAAGTTTGAATCTAGTGATGCATGTATCTGAAAAGAAAGCATCTCTTTTCAACATACGATTGATATTTTGGATACTAGTGCATTCTAATAGACGTTTGATAGGGATTATGTTCACTGAACTATCTTACTAGAGATTATCATATGAATTTTATTTATGTCAGTTGATAGTTCTCTATTTTATGCTAGTACACTAACTAGTTCTTATACTTGACATTCCATGATAAAATCTACTAATCTCAATCTTGTGGTTAGCATATCAACAAGAATGCCAAAAATGTCAATGTGTTCATATTTTACCTTATTATTTTTGACCCATTCTTTGATCACTTAACATTATCCTGTTTTCCTTCAACCTTTAATTAGCAAAGAAAACTGGTAAAGAATTGTTAAAATGAATTTTCATGTGCCTATTAACATTGTCAACAACTTCTACCTTGAAATAAAATTCTTCAACTATATAGCATATTAATCATCCTCCAAACATTTAATAATTCTTGGTTTTCCATAAGTATCCCAACTTTTTATATCTTTATGAAGCACCCAGAAAATAAATATTACTTCACCCAACTTTCAAGATATAATCTTCCACTTGTAATACATGTCCAAAATCTATATGTGTGCTTAATCACACTATTTCAATGGTGAAGTTCTAGGTATTGTGCATTAGACACAATTTTAGTAGCGTAGTTTTTAGTTTTTAGTTTTTTCTTCTTATATTATTTAATATGAAGTATACCAGTTTGATTCCCATTCTTTCAAATGTGATATATGAATGTCAATAGTATTTGAATTAGATTTGAATGAAATAGAAAATGCAATGAAAATTTATTTTTAACCATTTGATAGTGCATGATTTTATCATATTAGGCATTCCTATTATATACTCAATGATCCAACGATAATTCAAATGTAAAATTTAGTGAATATACCTTAACCATCAACAAGTTGAAAACAATATGCAAACAATTCTTCCACAATCGTAACTTTCAATGCCTAACATACATTAAATGGAATGGTTCATGAGCTGTCACTAACAGAAAAAGTTAAATTAGTGACCACATATTAGTAACCCCCTCTTGAGTCACTAATCAGTGACCGCTTAGTAACCCATTAGTGACCAAATGATCTCATTTTTTTAAACAAAATGTAATAACCAAATTTGTGACCCTTTTTTGTGACCAATTTTGTGACCCACAGTAAATCGGTCACAAATTGGTCAATAATTTAGTGACCATTGTATATTAGTTACTATTGAGGTCACAATATTAGTGATCCCATTCTGGGTGGTTATAAAAATGAGTTACTAATTAGTGACCCATTTTTTTTCGGTCACAAAAAGAGTCACTAATTTGGCCATACTCCCTTATGTTTGATCATTACTTAGTGACCCCCATGTAAGCGTTCATAATAGAGGTCACTATTAGTGACCTCTAGTGACCCCATTTTGAGCAGTTATAAAATGAGTCACTAATTAGTAATTGAAATTTGTAATAGTTCAAAATGGGTCACTAATTAATGACTCTAAAATTTTTTTATCTTCCTAAAATTTTATATTTTAATTAAATATGGGTAGAACTTATCTAAAATTAATTGATAGGATTTCAAGTCATGCTTGTATTTTTGAAGTGTGTAAATAATTTGTAGATTCAAACTCTTGTAATCAAATAATTCATTAATATAAATTGATTTTTTAATTAATCTAAATCTCCTATAAAAGTGAATTTCTATTTATATGAATTAGTTTATAATATTAAGATCATTGCATATACTCTCTATATATAAATATATATAAGCAAACAAATAATCCATAAAAAAGTAAATAAAAATGTAAAACAAAATAAGAGAATTTGTATTATAATGAAGCATTGTTTCTCTCAAGGCCCAACAATACTTAACGCTTAATGCTTGACAGAATTATTGTAACAACTATACTATAATAAAGGTCACATATATTATTTAGTGTATATATCATACTAAAATATATGAAATGAGAAATTCCTATTAGAAATACCTAATAGAATATCAAATAGATATAATAATATCTATGCCATGCTGGATTAAATATAAATTTAATTAGTATATGTATTTTGTAATTATTTTGTACATCTATATATATGTATGTATATCCTCATTTTAATAAATTAAATTGACACAAATTAAAAAATTCATATAATTAAATTTGAAAATAAAGATCTAATTCCATTATATTTTATATAATATTATAATTAAATACTAATTTTAAGAATATAAATTTTGTTAAATTATACTATACTAAAATAATTGATGTATCAAATAATTCAAACACTCTATAATGATGTAAGATTATAAGTATCAATGCATTGATTTACAAGCATCATCCTTTTGGATTACAAGTATTGCTCCATTTAGATACAAGCATAGCTTTGCTCAATTACGTGTATATATCTCTGGTTACGAAGCAAGTTTTAAACTTAAGGGTTACAGGCAATGCCCCGTTTGGTTACAAGCATGATTTTTGTTTAGTTACAAACAGATCTTTCTTTAGTTACAGGCATATATGTCTGTTTAGTAAACTAAGTCCAAGCAAAAGTCTCACAGACATCAATTGGTTCAGTTACAAGTACATCTCCGTTCAGTTACAAGTAGAGTCCCGTTCAGCTACAAGCACATCTCCGTTTAGTTACAAGCATATAGTTTAAGGCCAAGTGTCACAAATATCAATTAGTATAGTTATAAGCACAATTCTATCTAATTACAAGCACAACCATATTTAGCTACAAGTACATCTCCATTTAATTGCAAGCAAATCTCTGTTTAATTACAAGCATATATGTCTGTTTAGTGAACCAAGTGTTAGTATCAAGGTTTCATATTTATTTTGATAGTGAAAAAAAAAATTAAAATTATTATATATATATTTATATAATGGACAATATGAAAAAATTATAATATTAAGTTTATTGTTTAATTACATACACTACATGTGCTAGATTGTGAAACTGTCAAATTAGACATGTGTGTAGTAAATTTATTATATCTTATTACAGAAAAGTTAAAAAATAATAAAGTCAATTTTATACGAAACTATACTTAAATATCTTTATTTTGATGTATAATTTATCTTATATACTATTTTATATTAAAGCAGTTTGTTATATCAATTTCTTATATTATCTTCTGAAAAAGTCAATGTTGAAATCTACACGATATTAGTTTTAATTAGTAAAATATAACTTATGATATAAATAAAATTTTGAATTGATTTTATTTGTAAAATAAACATGCTGAGTTTTAAATACATATATTATATGCACACTTTACACTTATAGATTGATAGATATAAATTTTCAAAATGTGCCATTCTATTGAGTCACTCTGTCAGCAAACAAAATGAGTATACCATAATATTTTTATCATATCTCAAAATATAAAAGTCAAATTTGCACGAATCTAATTTTGAATGAAAGTAAACGTTATAATTTTTTCAAAAATATATCATTTGTTATTTTTGAATACAAATTCAAATTTCTAGACAAATTTAAACTTGGCCAACAATTTTTGTCAAAGGCAATTTTATAGTTTGTCATGTCGTTAAAGATTTGATTATTTCTCTCAAACAATGCACAATAATTTAATGATTCTTTTTTGTGTTTGAAAATAAACTCATTGAGGAGTATTCAATAATTTTTAAAAATGTTTTGAACGTTCGGAGCCATTTTATTTGAATTTTTGAAATAAGTCAATGTGCAGTTATTATTGACAAATGTTTTGTTTTTCACAAAGGCCAACGTCTCTTTGGTGTTTTTGCTTATAAAAGGAGTATAGATTGAAGGGAGAAATATACAACAACAAGCTCTCAAAACCTCTTCAATCTCTCTCTAAAATTCTTTGTGCTATATTGTTTATTATTAGATCAAAGAGAGTATAGAGCAAATTGTTTTATTCTTAAGAGTGTCTCTTTGAAATGAATTCATTTTTGTACATGAGTGGTAGCTAATCCTTCTTAAGAGGAATTGCTACATTTCTACTTCATCTTTATTATCATTTGTATTGGTGTTTGAAGCTCACCGAATCAAAGGTTTTGTAATCACAATTTCTTACCTCTACTAAGTGCAAGGGACTTTGTTTGTACTTGAGATTTCTTACCTCCGTCAAGTGTAAGAGACTTAGTGGAACCTCAGCCGGTTAGAGCTCGAGAGAGAGGACGTAGACTTGGGTAGTAAGTCGAGCCACTATAAAAGAGTTTGCATCTCCTATCCCTACTCTTTTTACTTTACTTAAAATTGTTTTATATTTATTGTTAGGTGAATTGTATAAGTTTATTTGATTCAATATTTTTATTATTGTTTTTTAATTTTTCATACACTTAACCTCGCGATAAAAATCCAATTAACCCCCCATCTTGGGTTGCCTTTTGGGACAACAATTGGTATCAGAGTTAAATTCTAAATATTAACCTTAACAAGTCTTTAGAGTAAATATCACAAATTATGGCAACCATTGGTGCACATGGAGTTATGGAGGGTCAATCCATTTCTATACCACATTTCTTTAATAGTAGCAACTATAGTTATTGGAAAATTAGGATGACTATTTATCTTCAACAAATGGAGTATGATATTTGAAACATTATTGAAGAAGAATATAACACTCCCATAATAGTTAAATATAATATAGTCATTGCTAAAGATAAAAAGAATTGGGATGAAAATGATAAGAAAAAATTTTCAATTAATGCAAAAGTCATGAATATATTATTTTGTACTCTAAATAGAAATAAGTTTGAGAGGGTTTCTACATGTAAAACGGTACAAAATATTTAGAAAACACTTGAAGTGGCACATGAAGGTACTAGTAGGGATATAAATGATGAAAGTGATTAAATAGAAGACTCCAGTAGAAGTGAGATGACCAATTTATGCCTTATAGCTCTTAGAGGAACTGATAATGAGATAAGCTCATCTCCTTCTACTTCTAATACTTCTAATTTATCTTATGATGAGTTATTATATACCTGCGATGAATTGCAAAATAAATTAACAAATCTTGGAAAGAAATATAAAGATTTAAAAAAGAAGTTTTCAAATATTTCTAATGAAAATGCTAGTTTGAAAAATGAAAATGATATTTTGAAAACTCAACTTGCTTCTATATCTAAAAATGAAACAAATAATATATTGAGAAAAAGAGTTGAAGAGCTTACAAATATTCTATCTAAATTTATTCAAGGAAAATAAAATTTGAATAAATTACTTACTACTCAAAGATATGGTTTTAATAAAACCGGATTAGGTTACAAGGCCTGTCAAGGACAAAAATTTTACAAAAATTATTTTGTAAAAAATTCTCATCAAGATAGTCCATTTATTACATGTTATTATTGTGGTAGAAAGAGACATTATGCATGTGATTGTTTATTAAAAAAAATGTTAGTTGGACCTAAAAATATTTTAGCTCCAAATAATTATAAATGGAAAGGAAAATGTAACATTGCATCTATTTGGGTGATTAAGGGAACATATGCTAACATTATTGTACCCAAGAAAGTTTAGGTACCAAAAATTAAAACCTAATTTATTTTTGTAGGAGATTTGTATGAAGAGCACCATAAGAAAGAATAAATAGTTTTTTTGATAGTGGATGCTCAAGACATATGACAGGAGACTGCATAAAGTTTAACTTTATTTCGAAAATAGATGGAGGGTATGTGACTTTTGGAAATAATGCAAAAGGTAAGATTATTGGTATTGAAGAAATTGGCAACCCTAACTCCCTCATTATTGACAATATTTTATTTGTTGATGGTTTAAACATAACTTACTTAGTATTAGTCATTGATGTGATAAAGGTTATAAAATTATTTTTCAAGATAACGCATGCAAGGTTTTTAATAAGAATAATACCTTAGTATTTGTTGCCTTAAGAGATGAAAATGTATGTGCTATTGATTTTGATAATTTGGTGGAACAAAATATAAAATATTTGAGTACATTACATGATGATTCTTGCCTATGGCATAGAAGGTTAGACCATTGTAGTATGGATATAATTTCTAAACTTTTAAGAAAACAACTATTCATTGACTTACCTAAACTCAAATTTGATAAAGATAAAGTTTGTACTCCTTGTCAATTAAGAAAATAAAGAAAAATTTCTTTTAAATATATAAACGTAATTTCTCCATCTAGGCCTTTACAACTCTTACATTTAGATTTATTTGGACTATCTCAAGTTGCTAGTCTTAGTAGAAAACTCTATACTTTTTGTAACATCCAAAACCAACTTCAAAAAAAAAAAAAAAAAAGAGATAATGAAGAAGAAAAATTCTTATAAACCACTTTGGGTTGAGTTTTAATTTTATTTAGAAGGAATTTTGAGGAATTTGGGAAGGTAGGAAGTCTTTTGAAAGTTTTGGAAGAAATGTAGTTTTAGAAAAAAAAAAATAAAATCACTCGGGTTACTGTAGCAGCGCGCCACAGTGCGCCCAGGCACGCTATAGCGCTGCTCTCTCGAATTTCCGATACAGCACGCCCAGGCGCACTATAGCACGACAGGCGCGGTCCAGGTCACGTTTTTGCCCCTTTTCTTGAAATTTTGATATTTTTTAACCCCTCCAAGAACACCTAAACTCTCTTAAACTCCTAAAAAAAACCATAAAACAAAGATTTAGGAAATATCCTAGGGTACCCCAAAATTCATCCAAAAATTCATTAGGATTAGAATTGAGGATAATTTATGGAAGGGCATTTTGGTCTTTTAACTTATGAGAGATGGTTTTAAAGTTGGGGGAAAGCATTCTAGGCTCATTGTCACCCAAATAGAGAAGGGAATAGAGGGAATGAGAGAAAGAAGAGAAAAGGAGGAAAAAGGTATGTATTTTGGCCCAATCTCAAACCCCCTTTGGTTTTTCTTCAATATTTCTACATGTTTAGCTTTCTCTCTCCGTTTTATAGCTTTTAATCGGTGTAGATTTTGTATTTGGATGTTGTTATGTGTTGTAGAGAGAGAAAGTGGGTTTACCCTCACCCATGGGATATTTTGCTTGAATCTTATTATTTCTTGATGAAGTACCCTTAGATATTGTTTTATTTGAGGATATCTATGTTTTCATGGTTGGATTAAACTTGAATGAGGTGATTATAGTTGAAATGTGAGATAAATGGGTGAGACAATATTGAAATGGAATAAGGGCATGTTTGGTTGGAGTTGAAATGGGGAAAAACGAGATTAAAGGCATGTTTGGATGGAACCCAAAGATTAGAGAGAGGTTAAAGGCATGTTTGAATGGAACCCAAAGGTAGAGAGAAATTAAGGGCATGTTTGGATGAAACCCAAAAGTTAGAGAGGGAGAAATAGTAATTATACATTGTAGGTATAGTTATTGCTTTCATATGATGTATTTAGGCTATGTCTCTCATGTTGTGTATCTCCCTTGTAGGAGAGGATACCCCAGTTACTTCAGACCCTGGATCTACAGCTCTAGGAGCACCCTTATAAACTTATTTTTGCAAGGTGAGTGGGAATCTTCCTAATCTTAGTTTATTTTCGCAAATTATGATTTACAATGAACAGTGCTCATTTCAAACTCAAATATATGTTGCTACTGAGAACATGGGAAACAGTCTAGCTATGTTATGATTTCGAGTATATACTTAATTGCATGGTTTTCATGAGTTTATGTTATTTTGGTGCCTTAGCACCCAGGCCATGATGTCGGGCAGCCATCTGGGGCAGGTGGCAATTCTACTTGTATGACATAATATATGTATGTTTATTTGTCCCTAATGAAAAGGGACCATGCGCCAAAGACTGTGTAGCTTGGTCGGGGAGTGGCGACCCCTAGCGCGAGCTACATGGTGTAGCAGTGCTCGTCATATTTATGTTTTGCCCAATGAGGGCCATGTTATGTGTTATAATTTTACTGCCCCTAGACACCTTCAGTTGTGCACATCCGACTAGAGTATATATGTGAATATGATTATGTAATATGATTTTTATGATTTTTCTATGATGCCCACGGAGACTTTTATGATTCATGCTTATGCCCTCTTATGTTTTATGACTTGCAAAAATAACAATTTAGCTTTCACATTGTTGAAAATTCACTTATTATGCCTCATGACATGAAACTCTTTGAGAATGTTTATATTATTTAAATTGATACAAAAATTGACTGTTTCCACTGGGATTAGTTAGATTTCCTTTCACTGAAACTTTTGTCTCACCCACTATTTTTTCCCCCTGCAGATGCTGTGACATTAAGTTAAAACCTTGGTGCTCGTATCGTATGTTGTGTTTTGCTCACTTTATAGCACCCGGTCGGGTCAGGCTATTGGAGACTTATTTTGGATTTTGTGTTGTAGAGATAAATTATGTATGTTGGGAGATTATCTTACATTTTGGATAATTGTAAACAAGTTGTATTGCTTTGAGCCCTTATCGATGATTCTAGTTAATTTAGTATAAATTGGTGGTTTGAGCATAGCATGATGTTAGATGGTTATTGGAAATTGATACAGGATTGATTTATACTTAAGCTATGTATTGGATGAGTTATTGCAAACTATGTTAGTATTGTGAAATTGTTGTTGTTTGAGCAAGTACTCAGAAAAAAGGGCCCTAAGGCCATCTAGAAAAGGGGTTACAGTAGCCGGCATGCTGCCGGGTTTTACTCGGCGGTGTGTTGGTTATTGTCCGGCTGTCATGCCCCTTAAGGTTTGAGAGGTTGGGGTGTGACAGTTTAAGTGGTATCAGAGCACAGGAAAATGTGATAAGGTCTATGTTGGAGAATATTAGATTTTGATTAAGAATTAGTGAATGATAGATATATGTTAAGCATAAGTAGTTGCATTATAACATGAATAGGTGTAAAGCTGATATGACCATTGTTGAATTAAAGTGAGTTAAGGTGAATAGAATGGAGACTAGAGAACTGGCCAACCTCTTAGGTAGGCATTCAATGTCAAAAATTTTTGCATATGAAGAGATAGGAACATCGCATTTTTCATAACAAATTGTATAGTACCTGAGAACTAATCTAATTGTCTATTCTTTAGTTCCTAAGATTAACAAGTATGTTAGTTAAATTATGAGAAAGTAAAGCATAAGACAAGAGAAAGTTATATGATTTAATAGTATTATCGATCTAGTATAATGGGAAGATGATTTAAAAGGAGATGAATAAAATTTTGATCTTAATGTAAGAGAATGCTATGAAGACCTAAGAAAATGGAATTTGGCCTAAGGGCTTAGGGGATAATTTATAGTTATTTTTGTGTATGATTACCCGCTAAGGTTTGGCTTGAGGTATTGAAGATTAAAGATTCCGAATTCGATGAAGATTTGAAGACCTACGTTAGGTACAAGTTAAAAGAATTGTAATTAAAGAATTATAGTATAAATAAATGACTTAGAGATGAAACCTTAGCATGGTTAGCACACGTGAGTTTTAGTTACAAATTTAGTATCTTTAGAAAAGTTAGAAAGACTTAAGAGATGAGGGTAGGTGAACAAGGATCAATGTGTACAAACTTGCCCTATGTATAATGGAAATAGTAGTGTGATATTCTAAATGTGGCTTAAGAACATGTGTTTTATGTGATAATTGGATAGATATGAGTTTGGAGGATTCTAAAGCTAATTAGCAATTTTTGAAGCATGGCTACTAGTGGTTCCAAATTTATTTTGAAAGATTCTTCACATAATCCATGAAAAAAAAATTGATTTGAACTACTTAAGGTGAATTTCAAGTAAATAATTGAAAGTTTATTAGAAGTCAACTGGATTGGTGGTTCACTTATTTGAGTTGAGACTCTTCGAAAAAACATGTAAATTAAAGATTTTGCGAGACAGTAGTAGTAAGTTATTGGTGAAGTTGATCGATATGCTATTTAGAAGCAAGTATTAAAAGATAATTTCTAGAGACATGTTTAAGAAAAGTTGGTAAGTGGAGCAAATGTGATTATTAAATTCTTGTGATAGTTATTGAAGGTAAATGAAAATGGTAGATTGATAGGATCAATTAAAAATTTTATTCTTGTGGTCTAGAAAAAAAAATTAATAAAAATAATTTCTAAGATATTTATGTTTTTGGAGATTTTAAATTTCATGATGCTAGATTCTTCTAAATGTTAACGTTTATTGTGAATTTAAGAAAAATGTATTGGGAGACAAGAGTATAAGATCTATCACAATTAGTATATGAATTTAAGTATAGATCTAGAGTTGATGTTAGAAAGTTTGAACTAGTTATCATAAAATGAATAAGAGATTATTTGAATTTTTATTTCTTAACAATAAAATGCGTGTAACAAAGTTTTATTGAGAAGTTAGTAAATGAATAAGAATTTAAATTTTGGAAATTATTATATGCAATTAAGAGTGGTATAAATTGAAATAGTTGCAAAAAGATAGTCAAATTTTTTTTTATGAAGTTTAGCATACACGTGTATTGTTCACTAAGGTTGAATGGTATAACTGGGATCTTTGGTTTTAAATTTTATCTTGGAACTTAGAATTTTAAATGATTTGGTAGCAATTTATCCATAACTTAGTTTTGTTAGAGGAGTTAAACTAAGGTAGAAGGACTTTAACTTTTTCAGTTTTATTTGTTGCAGTTAAAGGTTAAAAGAAAAGAAAAGAGAAGTTTAGAGCATGTTTGTTAGATGGATTGGTTTTCACAAGATGTGTAAGTATGAGCTTGCTATAAAATAATCGTAAGTTTTATCCGATTAATGAAAAGGAGATGAGTAAACAGGTTTAATGTGAGAAAATGTTACGTGTTAATTATTTAAGCGATTACAAGATAGGTGAATGAGATGTCTTAAGATATACTTATAAATTTAAGAGATTTTCTTGTCTTATTTGTGGATATAAGATTTCCCCTACAGTTAAGATTTTAAGATTTTGCATTCGGGTATTATGTTTAAGCAAATTAAGCTTTGAAGAATTTAAGTCTAAAAGAGTTTGGGCTTTTTAGTGTAATTATTGTTCCAAGTAATGATATTTATGTGATGCCACGTGAGTGATAAAATATGTATATTTAATGTTTTAAGCATGACAAGAAAGAGACTTATTATACTAGTTTTAGTAACTTGTTATAAATGAATGAAGTGGAAGAAACATAAGGTCAGTTATAGCATGAATATGGAGTAAGTTTAATCAAGTACCTTACACTTGGAAGATTTTGACTAGTGTATGTGTATTAATTAGGCAAGAACAAGTGAATTATTATGATGATGGAGTAAGGTGTAAATTCTAATGAATCCTAGAAATCAAATGAATGGAGAGCCATGTTAAGTCCTTTAGAATCCAACAACTCTAATCAAGATAATGTATAAAAAGAATTTGAGTAGATCCTTGAAGATATTTTGAACTCATTTGTTTTAAGGTTATGTGACGTATACTCAATAAGTAGGTTAAGAGCTTCACAAAAGGTGGATCAATATAATGTTTGAACTAATGGTGTTATGAATGTCTGCTGTGTATGGAGATTTGAGATTTTGACAACAACAATTTGATATTTTAATAAACCATCCATGGAATTTATTGTAAGCTACCTAAAAATAAGTCCTAGATAATGATCCTATAGAAATGTATATTTTGAAGAATTGAGGAGTCGATTGAAACAAAAGTTTTTTTAGTTGTGGGGTGCTTTACAAGAATTATGATTTTATATGATGACTTAAAGGTATTTTTGTAAACTAATTATAGGTGAATTTTTAAGTCTTAGTTGTTCTTATGGTTAAAGAGTTGAGGATATAGTACCGAAAGATTTGGTTATATTAGATGAGGATCATGAGGAGATATTGATATGATGCAATGTAAATGTTGACTTAGCATGATAAAAGTTAAAATAGGCTAATCCCTATAATGTTGAGTGAGATTACTATTTAAAGATGATAAGTTTGATGTCTCTAACAAACCATTTTTGCTCTTTTAAGTAATTTGAGATGATGGGATGATGAATTATAAGTTGATGATTATAGCACAAAGAGTGAAAGTTAAAAAAAGAATTTTATCTTGTTGAGAATTATTATGGTCATTATTAGGACTCGATCTAAATCTCTATAGTTTCAAGACATTAAAGGAACTGGTTATAGATTATTGATGGGAATGAATGATTAGTTTTAGTATATTTGATAAATTGTTTTATCTAAATCAGAAGGAATGAGCCCTTGAAGTAGATCTTCCCATGGAAATAAAGGAGATAAAGGAATATTGATTTTTTTAGAGAGAAACTAATAGTTATAATATATATGATGAAGTATGAGTTTACCAGGTACTCTAACCCTTAGACATAAATGATCTCAAACAAGTAAGGAAAGCTCTAGAATTCCTATTGGCTAGCTTTGCAAAAAAATATATAAATAAATAATAAAGTTGGTGTATAGTTGCTACTCACAGACACTCTCGTGTGTTCAGAAACTCCTAGTTGACCACTAACTAGTTGAGTTTTCTTAGTTTATATTGAACTTGATGCCTAGTTTAGCAAGTATTTGAAAGAAGTGCCTTTGATGGCTTTAACATTGAAAAATACAAATTAATATTGATGAGCCTTGTGCAAAGCTGTAGATTTTGTAAAGTTTATAAAATAGATAATTTTTAGTCACCAGAGTTGGTTTAAATCCATAATAAGAATGAAATTAGTTTTAAGGACAATTAAACTAATTTGAAGAAATATTTGAATTGCATTGAGGAATCAATCCAAGTTTTGACAAAGAGAAGATAACATAAGAAAAGAATGTTAAAATGAGAATTAGTTACTCACACATTTTCTATACAACAAGTAATTAAATTTCGAGGACAAAATTCTTTTTAAGGAGGGTAAAATTGTAACATCCAAAACTAACTTAAAAAATAAATAAATAAAAGAAAGCGAATGAAGAAGAAAAATTCTTATAAACCACTTTGGGTTGAGTTTTAATTTTATTTAGAGGAAATTTTGAGGAATTTGGTAAGATAGGAAGTGTTTTGAAAGTTTTGGACGAAATGAAGTTTTTGAAAAAAAAAAAAAAAAACACTCGAGTTACTGTAGCAACGCGCCGCAGCGCGCTGCTCTCTGGAATTTCCACTATAGCGCGACAGGTGCTGTCCAAGTCGCGTTTTTGCCCCTTTTCTTGAAATTTTGGGATTTTTAATCCCTCAAAGAACCCCTAAACTCTCTTAAACTCCTAAAAAAAAACCATAAAACAAAGATTTAGAAAATATCCTAGGGTACCCAAAATTCATCCAAAAATTCATTAGGATTAAAATTGAGGATAATTTATGGAAGGGCATTTTGGTCTTTTGACTTATGAGAGATGGTTTTAAAGTTGGGGGAAAGCATTCTAGGGCTCATTTTCGCCCAAATAGAGAAGGGAATAGAGGGAAGGAGAGAAAGAGGAGAAAAGGAGGAAAAAGGTATGTATTTTGGCCCAATCTCAAACCCCCTTTGGTTTTTCTTCAATATTTCTATATGTTTAGCTTCCTCTCTCCATTTTATAGCTTTTAATCGGTGTAGATTTTATATTTGGATGTTATTGTGTGTTGTAGAGAGAGAAAGTGGGTTTACCCTCACCCATGAGATATTTTGCTTGAATCTTGTTATTTCTTGATAAAGTACCCTTAGATATTGTTTTATTTGAGGATATCTATGTTTTTATGGTTGGATTAAACTTGAATGAGGTGATTATAGTTGAAATGTGAGATAAATAGGTGAGACGATGTTGAAATTGAATAAGGGCATGTTTGGTTGGAGTTGAAATGGGGAAAAACGAGATTAAAGGTATGTTTGGATGGAACACAAAGATTAGAGAGAGGTTAAAGGCATGTTTGAATGGAACCCAAAGGTAGAAAGAAATTAAGGGCATGTTTGGATGAAATCCAAAAGTTAGAGAGGGAGAAAAAGTTGTAATTATACGTTGTAGGGTATAATTATTGCTTTCATATGATATATTTAGGCTATATCTCTCATGTTGTGTATCCCTCTTGTAGGAGAGGATACCCTAGTTACTTCAGACCCTGGACCTACAGCTCTAGGAGCACCCTTACTAGCTTATTTTTGCAATGTGAGTAGGAATCTTCCTAATCTTAGTTTATTTCCGCAAATTATGATTTACAATGAACAATGCTCATTTCAAACTCAAATATATGTTGCTACTGAGAACATGGGGAACAGTCCAGCTATGTTATGATTTCGAGTGTATACTTAATTGCATGGTTTTCATGAGTTTATGTTATTTTGGTGCCTTAACACCCAGTCCATGATGTCGGGTAGCCATCTGGGATAGGTGACAGTTCTACTTGTATGACATAATATATGTATGTTTATTTGTCCCTAATGAAAAGGGACCATGCGCCAAAGACTGTGTAGCTTGGCTGGGAAGTGGTGACCCCTAGCGCGAGCTACAGGTGTAGCAGCGCCCGACATATTTATGTTTTGCCCAATGAGGGCTCATGTTATGTGTTATGATTTTACTACCCCCAGACACCTTCAGTTGTGCACATCCGACTAGAATATACTTGTAAATATGATAATGTAATATGATTTTTATGATTTTTCTATGATGCCCACGAAGACTTTTATGATTAATGCTTATGCCCTCTTATGTTTTATAACTTGCAAAAATAACAATTTAGCTTTCACATTGTTCAAAATTCAATTATTATGCCTCGTGACATGAAACTCTTCGAGAATATTTATATTGTTTAAATTGATACAAAAACTGACTGTTTCCACTAGGATTAGTTAGATTTCCTTTCACTGAGACTTTTGTCTCACCCACTATTTTTTTTCCCTTGTAGATGCTGTGACATTAAGTTAGAACCTTGGTGCTCGTATTGTATGTTGTGTTTTGCTCACTTTATAGCACCCGGTCGGGTCAGGTTATTGGAGACTTATTTTGAATTTTGTGTTGTAGAGATAAATTATGCATGTTGGGAGATTATCTTACATTTTGGATAATTGTAAACAAGTTGTATTGCTTTGAGCCCTTATCAATGATTCTAGTTAATTTAGTATAAATTGGTGGTTTGAGCATAGTATGATGTTAGATGGTTATTGGAAATTGATACAGGATTGATTTATGCTTAAGTTATGTATTGGATGAATTATTGCAAGCTATGTTAGTATTGTGAAATTGTTGTTGTTTAAGTAGGTAGTCAGACAAAAGGGCCCTAAGGCCATCTAGAAAAGGGGTTACAGTAGCCGCCATGCTGTCGGGTTTTACTCGGTAGTGTGTTGGTTATTGCCCGACTGTCATACCTTTTAAGGTTTGAGAGGTTGGGTTATAACAGTTTAAGACAAGAGAGATCTTGAACTTATAAGAGACTAGATATTACTACTGAACAACTTGGGCTTAAGCATTTTGGGCCAGTGGTTCAGACTCAACAAGTTGCTAGAGCCAGTAGTCTCAGGTTGTTACACTTTTGTAATTGTTAATAATTTTTCAAGATTTACTTGGGTATTATTTTTGACTCATAAGAATGAAGCATGTTCTCAATTTTTAAAATTTTATAAAAGAGTTCAAAATGAAAAATGTTATATGATTTCAAAAATTAGGAGTGATCACGGTGGGAATTTTGAAAATAATGAATTTGGAAATCTTTGTAATACTTATGGATATGAGTATAATTTTTCTACACCTAGAACCCTATAACAAAATAGAGTTGTTGAAAGGAAAAATAGAATTTTATAAGAAATGGCTTGAACTAGGCTTAATGAATACAAGCTACATAAATATTTTTAGGCGAAAGTAGTTAATATAGTTTTTAATATTTTAAATCGAGTTCTTATTGGACCAATTCTTAAGAAAACTTCTTTTGAATTATGATTTGATAGAAAATCTAAGACTGGTTATTTAAAAGTGTTTGGATGTAAATGTTTTATTTTAAACACTAAAGATAATCTTAGTAAATTTGATGCAAAATCGGATGAAGGTATATTTTTAAGTTATTTTACTACTAGTAAGGTTTATAGAGTTTTTAATAAAACAATTAATGTAATTGAAGAATCTATACATTTTACATTTGATAAAATTGATCTATTTTTGCATAAAGTTATATATGATGATATTGAGAATGATTTGGTTAATTTAAATATTAATAATAAGGAAAAGAAAATTGAAAAGCCCCCTAATATAGAAAATTTTGATGAAACTCTACATAGTGATTTGCCAAAAGGTTGGAAGTATAAATCTAATCACCATATGAAACAAATTATTGGTGATCCTAGTGATTGTAGAAAGACTAGAAATCAATTGAAAAATATTTGTAAACATTTGTCTTTTATTTCAAATTGAGCCCAAAATTATTAATGATGCTATTAATGATGAAAAATTGAGTTTTAGCTAGTAAGAAAAATTAAATCAATTTGAAAGAAATAAAGTTTGCGAATTAGTGCCTAGACCTAGTGATCACATGGTTATTAAAATCAAATAGGTCTTTAGAAATAAACTTGACAAATCCGGTAATATAATTAGAAATAAGGTAAGACTTGTAACTCAAGGTTTGAATCAAAAAGAAGAAATAGATTATGAAAAGACTTTTGCTCCTATAGCTAAACTTGAAAGTATTAGAATTTTACTTGCATTTAAATCTCATATAAATTTCAAATTATTTCAAATGTATGTTAAAAGTGCCTTTCTAAATTGTTTTATTGTTGAAAAGATTTATGTTGAACAATCACCAGATTTTGAAAATGAGAAATATGTACGTCATGTTTACAAACTTTCATAAGTTTTATATGGTTTGAAACAAACTCTTAAATCATGGTATGAAAGGATTTAAAAATTTTTATTAGAAAATAGATTTTCGAGGGGAAAAGTGGATAATACTCTATTCATAAAAAAAAATAATGATTTATTTATTGTTCAAATTTATGTAAATAACATTATATTTGGAGCTACTAATAAATCTTTATGTAAAAAATTTGTCTCATCTATACAAAATGAATTTGAAATGAGTATGATGGGTGAGTTGAATTTCTTTCTTAATTTTCAAAACAAAACAACTCGAAAAAGTGATTGTGATTAATCAAGCTAAATATACTAAAGAGTTATTAAAAAGATTTGGGATAGATAATTCTAAACTTATAAGAACTCCTATGATTACCTCAATCAAACTTGATAAAAATATTAATAGAAAACCTATAAACATCAAGCTATATAGAGGTATTATTGGTAGTTTATTGTACTTAAATATTAGTCGTCTCGATATCATGTTTAGTATTTGTTTGTATGCTCGATTTCAAGCAAATCCAAAAGAATTTCATTTGCATACCGACAAAAGAATTCTTAAATATCTTAAAGGAACTATGAATGTAAAATTATTTTATCCTAGAGAAATTTTCTTTGAACTTATTAGTTATTCGAATGCAAATTTTGGATGATGGAAATTAGATTAAAAAAATACTAGTAGAACTTGTCATTTTCTTGGAAAATCTTTAGTTTCTTGTGCTAGTAAGAAACAAAATTTAGTTGCCTTATCTATGATCGAAGCAGAATATATATCCGCAAGAAATTGTTGTGCACAAATTTTATGGATCAAACACACTTTACTAGATTTTGGACTTAAGTATGAACATATTCTTATTAAGTGCAATAATACTAGTGCCATCAACATATCTAAGAATTTTATTCAACGCTCAATATCAAAACACATTGATATTAGACATCATTTCTTCAGATATCATGTTAGAAAAGGTGGCATAACACTAGAATTTGTGAATATCGAATATTAATTAGCGGATATTTTTACAAAACCTCTTAACGAAAAAAGATTTTGTGTTATCAAAATAGAGCTTGGTCTTATAGACTTAAGTATATAGTTAATATTATTTGCATCAATTCATTTTTGAAAGGGAAAAATCTCTAAATACTTTTTATACATATATTGAGGGGGAGTTTATATAGTTTAACTTTTTGATGATGTCAAAAGGGAGAGAATTTACACAATTAGTGCTTGATGGATATTTTGTATTATATATTTGTTTGTTTTGTCATCACCGAAAAGGAAGAAATTGTTAGTTTCAAGATTTCATATTTATTTTGATAATATCAAAACAAATTAAAATTATTATATATATATTTATATAATTGACAATATAGATAAATTATAATATTAAATTTATTATTTAACTACATATACTACATGTGCTAGATTGTGAAGCTATCAAATTAAACATGTGTGTTGTAAATTGATTATATTTTACTATAGAAAAGTCAAAAAATAATAAAGTCAATTTTATATGAAACTATACTCAAATATTTTTTTTTATGTATAATTTACCTTATATACTATTTTATATTAAAGCAGTTTGTTATATCAATTTCTTATATTGTCTTTCAAAAAATTCAATGTTTGCATGATATTAGTTTTAATTAGTAAAATATAACTTATAATATAAATAAAATTCTAAATTGATTTTATTTTAAAATAGACATGCTGAGTTTTAAATGCATATATTATATGCACGTTTTACACTTATAGATTAATAAATATAATTTTTCAAAGTGGGTCATTCTGCTGAGTCACTCTGTTAGCAGATAAAATGAGTATATCATAATATTTTTATCATATCTCAAAATATAAAAGTCGAATTTGCACGAATCTAATTTTGAATGAAAGTAGACATTATAAACTTTTCAAAAACATATCATTTATTATTTTTGAATACAAATTCAAATTTCTAGACAATTTTAAATTTTACCAACAACTTTTGTCAAAAGCAATTTTATAGTCTAGTATGTCGTTGAAGATTTGATTATTTCTTTCAAACAGTGCATGATAATTCAATTATTCTTTTTGTGTTTGAAAATAGACTCATTAAGAAGTATTCAAGAAGTTTTTAAGAGGTTTTGAACATTTGGAGCCATTTTATTTGAATTTTTGAATCCAGCCAATGTGCAATTACTGTTGACAAATAATTTTGTTTTTCACAAAGGCCAACGTCTCTCCAATATCTCTTTGATGTTTTTGCTTATAAAAGGGGCATAGATTGAAAGGAGAAGTATACTACAACAGGCTCTCAAAGTCTCCTCAATCTCTATCTAAAATTTTTTTCTACTATATTGTTTATTACTAGATCAAAGAGTGCATAGAGCAAATTGTTTTATTCTTGAGAGTATCTCTTTGAAATGAATTCATTTTTGTATATGAGTGGTAGCTAATCCTATTTAAGAGGAATTGCTACATTTTTACTCCCTATTCATTACCATTTGTATTGGTGTTTGAAACTCTCCGAATCAAAAGTTTTGTAATCGGGATTTCTTATCTCCGCCAAATGGAAGGGACTTTGTTTGTACTCAGGATTCTTGCCTCCATCAAGTGCAAGAGATTTAGTGGAACCTCAGCCGGTTGGAGCTCGAGAGAGCGAACGTAGACTTGGGTAGCAAGTCGAACCACTATAAAAAAAGTTTGCATCTCCTATCTCTAGTTTTTTTACTTTACTTAAAATTATTTTATATTTATTGTTAGGTGAATTATATAAGTCTATTTGATTCAATATTTTTATTATTATTTTTTAATTTTTCACACACTTAATTTTTGTGATAAAAACTTAATTCACCCCCCTCTTAGGTTGCCTTTTGAGACAACACCAAGTCCAAGCCAAAGTCTTACAGACATCAATTAGTTCAGTTAGAAGCATATTTCCATCTAGTTACAAGAAAAGCCATATTTAGTTACAAACATATCTACGTTTAGTTCTAAGCATATAATCAAAGCCCAAATCTCACTGACATCAATTGGTTCAATTATAAGCACAGTTCTGTTCAGTTACAAGCAGAGTCCTGTTTAATTATAAGCACATCTTTATTCAATTATAAGCATATATATATATATATATAAAAAGAGAGATAGAGAGAGAGCTAAGTTTAAGCCCAAGTCTCACACACATTGATTAGTTCAGTTACAAGCACAGTTTTGTTCAGTTACAAGCAAACCCTGTCTAGTTATAAGCATATTTCTATTTAGTTATAAGCATATGTCTCCATTTATTGGTCCAAGTCTAAGTCCAAGTTTCATACACATCGATTGGTTCAGTTACAAGCATGGTTTTGTGCAGTTACAAATAGAACTCTATTTAGTTACATGCACATCTCCATTTAATTACAAGCATATATCTCTATTTTATGAACCAAATCTATACCTAAGTTTCATGGACATTGATCGGTCCAATTACAAGACAGCCCCGTCTAGGTACAAGTACATTTTCATTCAATTACAAACATATATCTCTGTTTACCAAACCAAGCTAAGCCTTAGTTTCACAAACATCGATTGGTTCAGTTACAAGCACAACTCTATTTAGTTACAATAGAGTCCCATTTAGTTACAAGTATATCTCTGTTAAGTTACATGCGTATATCTCTATTTATTAAATCAAGTCTAAGCTCAAGTTTTACAAATATGAATTGATTTAGTCACAAGTACAGTTCTTTCCAATTACAAGCAAAACTCTATTTAGTTATAAGCACATCGCTGTTCAATTAGAAGTATAACTTTGTTCGGTTACATGCATATCTCTGTTAATGTAACCAATTATAAGTTTAAAAGTTTATATATCAAATATAGATCTACATTTCGAATACTTCAAACATAAATGGCAACATAAGATAACAAGAATAATCAATGAATAATTATAACAAATTAAATTAATACAATTAAATTATAAATTAAAACAAATTAAAATTTGAAATTAATACAAATTTAATTAGTTGTTTATATATATTATCAATTTTTTTAAAATTAAATTAATACAAATTAAAAATTAATATAAAAAGATTTTAATTACTAATAGGAGTTGGCAAACCATGGTTCTTTTTTCATAATTTGGTTTGGCTTTTTTAGTTTTTTAGTTTAAATATATTGTTAATTTGATCAAAATCAATGGATAAAATTAATTATAACTATCGTTTATTTATATTAATTTAGTTAATATCTTCCACTGTGTTACAAACTATCTTTTCTTTTCAAAAATCTTAATTTACAATTAGTTTTATTTAATATTAATCTATAGATACATTTATTATCTTCAACTATATATAACTATCTTTTCTTTTAAAAAATATTAATTTACAGTTATCTTTATTTCCAAAATATTGATTAATTTCATCCATTGATTTTGACCAAATCATTGATGTAAATTTATTGTAAGTATTTTTACATTTACACTGGTATCAATCGATCTATTCTCTTTCTCTCTATACATATAGATACACACACACATATGTATATAGGTATATATATATCTATATATTTATAAAATAATATAAATATATTTACATGTATGTATATTTAAAATTTATATGCATAGATAAAATTTATGTGTGTGTATATATGCATGTATGTAAGCATATAAGTGTGTGTGTTTATGCACACATACAAGTGTGTGTGTATCTAAATATGTATTTATATAACATATGTACATATGGGTTTGCATATATACTAATATTTTTTATGAGGGAAAAATTTTTTAAAATTTTGTTTTTTGATTTAGAATAACCAAATCAAATCATAATTTTGAATTATTTTTTTAAATCAAACAAAACCAAACCCAACTGAATTTTAAAATAACCAAACTAAATTTTAAAATCTAATTTCATTCTATTTTGTATAACATTATAATTAAATACTAAATCTACATTTGGTTTTAAGTTTTTATATTTTTCTTTAATTTTGTCAGTGTATTTTAAATTGACATATATTATAAGTTATTTAAAAAACAGGAAAAGAGGGAATTTTAATCTAAAAAATATAAAAATGTCAGAAATTGACATGAAACTCATAAAATCTAATATAAAATTAAAACTTCTTTTCTCAAAATTTTCCCTCCACTCTCTTCATTTTCGTTTTCTCTCCTCCTCTCTATTGAGATTGGAATGCCCCCCCCCCCAAAAAAAAAATTCATTTCCCTCTTCTCTCTCTCTCTCATTGTTTTTAGTTTTCCCCTCTTCCCTCTCTTTTCCAAAAACTAGGTTGTCTAATACAGATTCCTAGATTCTATGTGTAACGCTCCATTCCAAAATTGGGTTTTTATCTTTCTTGATTCATGACTTTCCTTACGAAAAAAACACTATTTAGTGAGAAGTTTGGTTGATAGAGAGAGATGAGCAAAACAGATGTCGCAAGTTTGTTAGCTCATAACTGTTAAGGGAGAAGATTGGTTTGTTTGGTTATCTCTGTAAACTGTTACCTCCCCTATTTTGAAGCTTGAAAGGTAAGTTATTTTCTTTATTTAAGTTTAGTTACTCTCCTCCCTTATTTTATACTTAACCTTTGTAAATAGCCCCTAGAAAGCTAGCAAACAACTCTATTTTATCCAACATCTCTGTTTTAGTCTTTCCTTCAAATGCATGAGTGAGTGTTCCCAAATTTACAAGTTTATAAAATTTTGTTAGAAAAATTGTTTAATAAAGATGGAGTGATGTCCCACGTGGGGATTGTGTGGGTAATTCATTTCTTTGATTCACCCTGTTATGGGCACTGATATGTTTTAGAGGGGTTGAAACTTATTAGTTAATTGAAAGACTTAAAAAATAAACAAGAGAATAAAATAAATTTATTTACACAAAACTGAAACCTCTTTTATTGTTCAAGTTGAATATTATTATTTAATTGAGAGTATAGGAATAGGAGTTGGCTTGGACAGCTCACTTTAAAAAAATAATAATAATTGCTTGAAAGAGGTTCAAAGGGGTAATATAGTTCTATCTTTATTGACTATGACACGGTTATCCTTTTGGACTAAATACAAATGACTCTATCATTTATGTGATTTAATAAATGATTTAGTAATGCCGTGGATAGTTATACTTTACCAACAATTTTAAATTGTTTCTCTTTGATTAAGAAGACTAATAGAATTCATACAGGGGAGGGTTGACCTTCATAATGTATGTAGATTAGAAATGATAATAAATTATAAAAATGGGTTGGTGGTGATTACTAATGCAAAATAATGTAATTAGTGTAATATATAAAATTACATTTTTGTAAATTTAGAATTGGAGCTTTAAATAATAATAATAATAATTTGTAATATGTTGCTGATAGATTTCCAATTATGGAAGAACTGTTAAACCCAAATAATAGTGAACTTTTGGAAAAAAATAATATTTTTCTACTACTATCCTTGTGTTTACTTATCTGGTAAGAGCTTGACAATTTTTTTTTTTTCATTACAAAAGCATGTCTTGCTACAAATTTTAGCTTCTTCCTTTTCATTTCATTTCATTTGATATTTGAAATTTTATACTAGCAGTTAATTTATTTTCTTGTCTTATTTTTGCAAGAGAAACCAAATTAGATCATTGATGAAAAAGTAGACTGGAAAGAGAACCCAACCAAGAACGAAATGCATAGAGGAAAGCTTATTAGGTTGCTCTCTATGTAATTACTAAGAGCACATTTTTTGAATATTAAGAATGTATTTGTATTATTCAACAATTTGATATATAAAATTACGTGTATTATAATTTTTAGTTATTTTTTATGTTTGTTTGTGGTGATTGAAGATTGAAATGATGAATGTGTATTATAGGAATTATATTCTTTTATGGTGAATGAGTAATTTGTGAATTATAAGAATTGTAATAAGTGAACTTACAAAAATTGTGAAACTAGTAACTTTTTTATGACCCATACATAAAACAATAATAACTAATTTAATGTGGTTATTAATTGGTAACCACATAGGAGTCATTAATGTGTATTTATTTTTTTATAATATATATATATATATATATAAATGGTTACAGACTAGTGACCTTAGAAACGGGTTACAAATTAGTGACTCCCTAAATTGTAGTTACAAATTAGTGACCCCCTACATTGTGGTCACAAATCCCATCAGAGTTGTAATAGCCCAACCTACTTGTAAATATTGTTCGGTTTGGGCTAAGGTCCTTTCTCACGGTTTTAAAAACGCGTCAACCAAGTACTAAGGCATGCATACTTTTAAATCCACATCTCCCCCGTGTTTTGTTAATGTGAGATTCACCTAAAGTGTTACATATATACCCCTTTAGGACTCAGCGTCCTTGCTGAGTTTTGTCCCATCACCGTTCAAGATTACATGCGAAGTTCTGATACTATTTTGTAACAGCCCCAACCTACTGGTAAATATTACCGCTTTGGGCCAAGACCTTCACAATTTTAAAACGTGTCTACCAGGAATTGAGCCATGCATACTTGTAAACCTAGCATCTCCTCCATGTTTTGTCGATATGAGATTCACCGAAAGTGTTACATACAGCCCTCCTTTGGGACTCCGCGTCCTCACTAAAATTTGCCCCACTACCGTTCAAGGTCGCACGCGGGAGTGACTCTAATACTATCTGTCACGCCTAGCCCACTGGTAAATATGTCCGCTTTGGATCAAGACTCACACGATTTAAAAACGCGTTCTACCAAGTACTAAGACATGCATACCTATAAGCCCAGCATTTCTTTCATGTTTTGTCGATGTGAGATTCGCTTAAGATGTTACATACACCCTCTTTTTTGGACTTAGCATTCTCGCTGATGTTTGCCCCACCACCGTTCAAGGTTGAACGCGGAGTGGTTCTGATACCAGTCTGTAACAACCCAACCTACTGGTAAATATTGTTCACTTTGGACCAAATTCTCACGGTTTTAAAACGTGTCTACCAAGGTTAAGGCATCCATACTTATAAGCGCAGTATCTCTCTTGTGTTTTGTCAATATGGGATTCACTTAAGATGTTATATACACCCCTTTTTGGAACTCAACGTCCTCGCTGAGGTTTGCCCTATCACCATTCAAGGTTGCACGCGGAGTGGTTCTGATACCATTTCATCACAGCTCAGCCAACCCACTAGTAAATATTGTACGCTGTGAGTCAAGGCCTGCACGGTTTTAAAACATGTTCCCAAGTACTGAGGTACGCATACTTATAAGCTCACAGCATCTCTCTTGTGTTTTGTCGATGTGAGATTTGCCTAAGGTGATCTTAATTAATTAAAACTATTTTAATTAGTCCAAACTAATTAATTATTTGTCTCACTTTAGCATAATTAATTTAAACTATTTTAATTAATTTAAGAGTCTAATAAATTGGTCCAATCATTTAAATATTTCTCCAAAGTGGGCTAGCTTTTAAATAAAAAGACTTTAATTAAATAACTATTTATTTATTTAATTTAGCTATTTAAATTGATTAACTTAGAAATAATTAATCGGATTATTAATTTACTTATCTAAAAATTTAATAAACTTTACATACTAATATAGACTTATTTAACTTTGTATGAGAACCCCTTTTAACTTCACTGATTACTTAGGAGTAGGCAAACAACCATTTGTGATTTAATTTGCAAATAAATAATTATTTCAATTAACTAATCCTATTAATTTAACCATTCTTACTTAATTCAAGAGTACCTGCCATGGTTTAAGTTTAGTAATATTACTATAGACACCTAGAAAAAGGTAAAGATAATCTTTTGAACTTTTTTACTTAATGCATACTATGTAAATGCATTTCTTTCATTAATGTATAGAGATTGTTTTCTTCTTAAAAAAAAAGTGAAAGTAAGGAGGAGGATAGACAGATACACTCAGAGAGAGAGAGAGAGAGAGAGAGAGAGAGAGAGAAGAGAGAGAGAGAGAATGGTCAGTTTCGCTCAAGTGAACCAACCAACCAAATTGTCAACACAAACAGCTTTTTGTAACTTTAGGTAGGCCAACCCTTATGAGCTCACTTAAAACCATATTCTTTCCTCTTAATCTCCGTGGAGCTTAATTTATTAATATGGGTTTAGATTTTAACTCAAATTAAGTCAAATAAATTCATTAATTAATTAAATTCTTATTTAATTGATTAATCCATTAAACTCAAATTAATTATTCCAAACTATTTAATTATTTTTCTTTATTTATGCTTTGATTAATTAAAATCATTTCAATTAGTTGAAAAGTCCAATCAATTGAATATTTCTTTATGTTAAGCTAGCCTTATTACATAAGACTTTGATTAAATAACTATTTACTTAATGAATCGATATAGTTATTTAATTAATTATGCCCTAATTAATTAATCTAATTTTACTCATCCAACAATTGAATAAATTCTTATATATTAAGAACGTTTACTTGACTTTATGCAATTAGTTAGCAATGGGTCCACAATGACTGGAAATTTAATTTGTGAATAAAAAATTATTTCAATTAATATTAATTAACTAGTATTATATTGATTTGCATTAATTCAAGGGTACTTATAATTTATAACAAATGTCCAGTAAGATCATATGGATATTTTGAAAAATGTGAAAATAATATTAGTTATGTCTCGTATAAATACAATCTTTTTTATTGATTAATTAATCTCTATTAATTAAATTCCGGTCAAGATTTAGGATTCAGAAATATTTATTTTTCAAATATTTAAAATATTTTAGAGGTTTTTTTAATAAAAAATTTTAAAGAAGCGCACGTTTGAGTTGAGGTGGCAACCTTCTCGCCAATCACTTTCTCTCGGGTTTGACATTCTTTAGCTTCCCGAAGAAAACTAATAATGGAACAAGTGGCTGTGCAATTATTAAATTAGTTAATTTGTTCCATTTCTATTTAGTTAGCGAGGTCGGCCATTTACACGGCACAAAAGATCATCCCTCCCAACACCAATTTTAATTATTTTACATTATTTTCATTATTTTGTGAAATAATAATGCCTTGGAAATTAATTTTTGAACAAGAAAACCCATAAATAAACATTATTCTGGCACCAATTTTTTAATAATAGACAGACTTCCATCATTTAAAATTTTAGAAAGAAGTTGAATAAAAGACTTCATCATTTTCTATAAAATATATAGTCCAGGCTTTGCTTTATCCATGAAAGAATATCAACCCTAACATTTTGGCACTTCGCATGTGAGGAGGTTAGGACTTCCACGTCTCCTGTTCCTAGGATAGATCAGAATTTTCCCCTTTCAATAAGATGAATAGGTAAACCTCTGAGTTGATCACATTCAAGATTATCCACATGCATGGTGTTAGTGATGGTCAAGCTTTTATATTATGTTCTCCATAAGTATCTCATTTTTTATTTATTTTTTTATCTTCATGAAGCACCAAAAATATAAATCTCCACTCACTAACTTCCAAGGTATAATCTTCCACCTGTAATACATGTTCAAAATCTATATTCTCAGTCACACAATTTCAATGGTTAAGTTCTAGGTTTTGTGCACTAAGACACAAGTTTAATGGCATATCTTTTAGTTTTTGGTTTTTCTTTTTGTGTTCTTAAATATGAAGTATATCAGTTTGATTCTCATACTTTCAAATGCAATATTCAAGTGAATAGTATTTGAATTAGATGAACATGCAATGAAAAATTAAAATTTCTAACCATTTGATACCACATGATTTTATTACATTAGGCATCCCCATTATATGCTCTATGATCCAAAAATATTTCAAATGTAAAATTTAGTAAATACACCTTAACCATCAAATTGAAAACGATATGCAAACGATTCTACAATTGTCACTTTAATCTCTAATATATATTTAATAGAATGGTTCATAAGCTGTCAAGACATTCACTCATCATGATATTTACACTCCTAACGGCTATTAGTCAATCTATTAGACTATTAGAAGTGTTTATTACAATTTTAATATATATATATATATATATATATAGTTTTCTTTTACACAAGAAAGAGGATAAGGAGGAGGATAGGTAGAGAGACTAAGAGAAAGTGACCAACCAACCAAATTTGCTAACACGAGAGCCTTTTATAACTCTAGGTGGGCCAAACCCTTACGAGCTTAAAAATAATTTTATTAATTATAAATTCTTATTTAATTAATTAATCACATAAACCCAAATTAGTTAGTCCTCTAGTTTTTAGCTTA
This sequence comes from Thlaspi arvense, assembly GCA_911865555.2. Classification (NCBI taxonomy): domain Eukaryota; kingdom Viridiplantae; phylum Streptophyta; class Magnoliopsida; order Brassicales; family Brassicaceae; genus Thlaspi; species Thlaspi arvense. The sequence continues at coordinate 19,620 of CAJVSB020000440.1, read as the reverse complement.
ATTAATTAAAATTATTTTAATTAATTCAAGAGTCAAATCAATTGGTCCAATCAACTTCAAGTTAGGCTAACCTTATTAAATAAGACTTTCAATATATGATCTCTGACCTTTAAATATACGTTTAAAATCTATGCCCTAATCACACTATTTCATGGTGAAGTTCTAGGTATCGTGCTTGCTAATATTGTCAACAATTTTTGCCCTGAAAAAAATTCTTTAATTGCGTAACATGTTAATCACCTCCAAACATGTTAATAATTCTTGTTTTCCATAACTCTCTCAATTTTTTTTTTCATCTTTATGAAGCACCAAGATAATAAATCTCAGGACACCAATTTTCAACATACAATCTTTGGCACATAATACATTCCAAAATCTATGACTTTAATCTCACTATCTCAATGGTGAAATTTTAGGTATTGTGCTTGATAATATTGTCAACAACTTTTGTCTTGAAATAAAAAATTCTTCAACTATATTGCAAGATAATCACTCTCCAAACATGTTAAATAATTCTTGTTTCCCATACTATCTCAACTTTTTTTCATCTTTATGAAGCACCAAAAAAATATGTGTGTATGTGTGCACACGCGTGCGAGCACGCCATAAGTAGAGGTGTGCAAATCATAATTTTAATTTAGTTTTTGATAATTAGGTTTGGATTTTGGATTTTTTGTTTTAATACTTTAGAAACCAAACTAAATCAATTTAGTTATAAACCAAACCTAACCTAACCTAACCTAAAATTTTAATTTGGTTTGATTTGGTTTACTTTTAAGTTTGATTTATTTATTTGATTTTTTATTGTCAAATATGTATATGTTTATGCATGTGTATGTATGTATGTGTGTGTGTGTGTGTGTGTCTATGTATATATTTGATATACACATATATATAACATATATATACATATAAATGTATTTGTGTATATGTATATATACAAATATATATTCATATAAATATAAAATATGTACGTGTATGTACACGCACACACATATATATGTATATATATGCATAAACGCATAGATACATACATTTACGCATTTATATATGTATATATACATATATATATGTGTATGTGTACAAAAAGAAGGGATCAATTGATACTCGTGTATATATAAAATACTTACACCAAATTTTATATCGTTGATTTGGTCAAAATTAATGAATGTGATTAATTATAATTATCTTCCACTATATTAATTTACATTCTTTTTTCATAGTTATAAATTACTATAACAAAAGACAGCATAAATTAATATATTATAAAACAATTACAATTAATCTCATCAATTAATTTTAATCAATTCAATGATATAATAATTAATATAAGTATTTTTACATTCATACTAATGTCAATTGATCCATTTTCTCTCTTTCTCTACACACACACATATATCTACATGTGTGTGTGTGTATACGTATGCATGTGTGTGTGTGTGTATACATGTATATATACATATGTATATCTTTATATTTATATATAATATAAATATATATATTTATATTTATATGAGTAGATTAAATTTGTGTATATCTGTGTGTGTATGTGTGTATGTATATATGTATGCATGTGTTTATGTGTAAACACACATATAAATATATATATATATATTTATATAAATATATATGTGGGTGTATGTCCACATATATATTAATATTTTTTCATAAACGAAAAATATTTTTAAAATTTTGGTTTTAAGTTTAGAATAGTTTGATTTAGTTTATAAACCAGACCAAATATAATTTTAAATTATTTTTTAAATCAAATTAACCAGATTAAATTTAAAAAATAAATTAAATTTTAAATTTTAGTTTGGTCTAATTAATTGGTTTAGTTATGCTTGCGTTGACGCTAGCTTTCTTTGCTGGCTAAGTCCACAATGATTGGTGTAGAGACAAAATATCTACAAATTGGAGCCCAATATTCTTTAGCTAAAATATTTGATCCCTTCGACTGACCAAGTAGTCGTGGGTCCCTACTATCCGGTTGTTGAAGGAAAGCCACAAGAAGCTTTGGACACTTAATTAGAATAATAATGATAGTAATAATAATATATAATAAAAAACAATAAGAAGTTATCACTATATAAAGGGTTCAGCTGCCCTCTAAGAAATCACCAAGCGCTACTTCTTAAGAGTAGTAAAGCCTAAGAAGTCCTCAAATGGCCACTTCTTCTTTCAAGGCAATATGTGCCTTGGCTATATGCTTGCTAGCCACTCATGTAGCTGCTGATAGTTACAACAATCATAAATATGGTTCTTCACCACCCCTCCTCCTCCCTACTATTACGAATCCCCACCTCCTCCACTAGAATCACCACCTCCACCTTACCACTATAAATCACCACCACCACCTTCAACATCACCTCCACCTCCTTATTACTACAAGTCTCCACCACCACCATCTCCTTCTCCTCCACCCCCTTATCACTATGAGTCACCACCTCCACCGTCTCCTTCACCTCCTCCTCCTTACCATTATAACTCACCACCTCCGCCTTCTCCATCACCACCACCTCCATACCATTATAAATCACCTCCACCACCTTCACCATCTCCTCCACCTCCTTACCACTACAACTCTCCTCCCCCACCATCTCCCTCTCCTCCTCCTCCTTACCACTATAAGTCTCCTCCCCCACCGTCACCCTCACCTCCCACACCTACTACTATAAATCTCCTCCGCCTCCACCTGTTTACTAAAGATGTTAGTCAAATTCCTCAAGTCATGTGAGTAGAAGCAATCGTTATAAAGAAATACTAGAAGTTTTTCTCATGCATTGTCGAGAAGATGGTTTGGCTCCAAGAATATTTCCAGTTAAATGGACAATAAAGTCATTTATGCTTTGGATGTTTCTGTTTGGTGTATTTTTAATGTATTTGATCAATGTCACGAAGATGTTTACACATTTGGATTAAATTGAATAAATTTTTACAATTTGGAAATTAAGAAGGTGACAACCGCTTGCTCCATATTTCATTTTCATTACACTAATTCCTAACCGGTGGTGATGATTGTAAAGCAATACACTGGTAGATTTCACTCTGCAATTCAAATATTTATTGTATTCATAATCCAATGAAGTGTGATTAAATCAATCATATATTTCTACCAACTTGCCTTGTCAATTTCCCATTGGTGACAATTGGCTAAATTAATATGGAAAAGTGTGAATTTAAAAGGGATAAATTAAATTCATCAGTATCATTTAATTTATGGGGTGCCTCAATTAATTTAATTGAACATTTGGAACATATTAACCTAACCTGTTGATACATGGTAAGGATAGCATACAATATAAAACTTTGGAGAGTTGTATTTACTCAAGACTAATTAAAATTACATTAGTATAAATTATTAGTCCATAAATAATTAATTACACATTTAAATAGAGTATTTATTATAGAATAATAAACCAAAGTTGTCATAGTCTAAAAACATTTAGGATATAACAATTTAATTTATTTTTATTTATTAATATCTAGTAAATTCATAATATAAACATTCCGTCCCATGTCAATTTTTTAGTGTAATATAATATACTATATAAGAGACTAGTAAATATTATTAAACAATATGAGTTTAAATACTTGGGTTGGTGACTTAGGTTCAACAAGTTGTTAAGATTAATAATTCTCCAATTATTACAATTAGTATCAAAGTAAAAACAATTTTTGAACCTATTTTGTATGGAAATGAATGCAGATTTGTGACATGATAAGTATGTCAAATGTTTAAGTGGAGGAGATTGTAATCCCCTACCTCATATATAGTATATAAAAGATTAGAGAATATTATTGAATAAATTGAACTAAAGTATTTTAAGTTAATGATCCAAGCTCAACAAGTTATTAGGTTAGTAACTTTTACATAAATAGATTATAAATACCTTAGAATAAATAAACAAATTTTAAATATGTAATTAGTAAGAGTCACTTGTTCTAACAACTTATTGAGTCTGAATTATTAATCTAAAATATTTAAATTCAAATTATTTAGTACTATTTTTTATTTCATATTCACAAATTAATGTGAAATAAGATATTACAATGCCCTACTCAAACCCTTGATGTTCTTTTTAAGATATAAATGACATTCATATCTAAATAGAATAGAAACAAAACTAATCCGCGTAATTTTTTGATTGCATTTGTAAGAATACAAAAATTAGTAATCTTGACAACTTGTAAATATAAGACCAAAATATATTTAAATTCAAATTAGTTAATAATAATTTCTCAAATTTTATACATAACATAATTTTATATTTGCAAAACCAACGGGATTTTACAAAATAATTCCAAATATCTTACTCATGTTAAAAAATACAAAGATTCCGGAACTCATGTCCCACATTTTTTAGTCAGTCAACGCCTGCTAGCTGTCTTCACAAGAGTAATTGACTGACTTTTGGTATATTCGTGGTCCAAGTGGAACCTAATATAGAAAAGACGACAAAAAGAACGGTTTCTACTTTTAAATAGAAATCGTTGAACTTTCGTGGCTTCCAATGATGCTTACCTTAAATTTATCAAGTTTACTTTAATCAATATGAACCTGAAACAGATTTAAATCAAATAATATATTGCAAATATAAATACATGCAGCAATGCTTGACTTTGCACATCTATTATTGGTACATCCATGCATGTTATCCATATATATATATATATATATATATATGAAAGTTGTTGGATCCTTATTTGGAATTCCTTTTATTTTTCAAATAATTATATTTTTAATCAAAATTCAAATTTTAAAATTTGAAATTTATCGAATTGGGAACAATCAATCCAATCAATATCTAATTTAAATCAATTAATTAATCAATAATAAATTTAACCTTCATCTATAATTAAGGAATCAATAATATGAGCAAGAATTAAGCAGTAAAACAACTCAATTAGTGACTTTCACTTAAAAAAAAAAAAAAAAAAAAAAAAAAACAAAGAATTAGTGACTGCACATTGTGCACCCCAAAGTTTAAGCCCAATAGCTGAAATGTACATGTTAGCTCCAGCAGTTGTGTTTGCTGTCAATTCAGGCTTGAGCCCATGATGGATTATATAGATAGAATTTGACATAAAAAGAAGAAGAGGAGATAGAGACAAGGGGAGAGAGAGGATAAGGCAAGAAATTTTAAGGGAGACACCGGTTGTTGGGAACCTGAATGGTTGCAGTGGCACTGTTGGAGCATGGTGCTGGCTTTTCACTTGACTTTCAAATAGTTGAAGCGCTTGAAGTTTGCATTAAACTCACAAGGACCTGGAAGTCTCACGCTTATCAGGCAAAATTGTTGAGCCCCGTCACCACCACAAGCAACAATTCTACCCACCTATAATTTGAAAATTTACATAATATAGTGGATCATACCATAAAAACTAACTTTTTATTACTTAAAAGTATTGAAATTGGATAAATAAAAGTGCACATATATATTTTGTTTTCAAAAAATTTAAAATCAAATAAGATCAAATGAATAGAATTCAAAAAATTCAAGTTGATTTTTAAATTGAAGCTTTATGAAACGAAATGATTAGCCTTGTAATTATAGGTTAGATTTGTGTATGTATGCATGAAATATAATGATAATTTATTTGATACTACTTTTAAGGATAGTGCCCTCTTCTATCATAGTGATGTAGATTCCACACACTCAATGTACATATGAAATGAGAGATTACTATTTTAAGAATAATATCAAATGTACTACTTTTAAAAGAATAATATCAAATGAATAAAGAGAGAAATAAAATTTAAAGGCAATAGTAACAAGTAAAGAGCACAGCAATGGACAAAATGAAAACATTTCTGTCTTCTATCACTTCCCGCAAATCTGTCTAATTCTTATAAATAGCGATTTGTAGTGAAAGAGATACAAGCTTTCACATTAAGGACCCATCACCCATACCCCACCCCCACGCCCCACCAAAAAAAGGCCCCTTAGGAAATTTAATTTAATGATAAAACAAAATCCTAAAGGGTGGTATTTATGGGGGTTTGTTAAAAAATTTTCCCTCCGGAGCCATTTGGACATGAGTAAACAAACTCTTTCAACAGAAAATTTGGTATGTCATTAAAAATTTTACCAATTTATTATCCTTTTCCATGTATTACTATACAGCATATTAGGGGAAATACAAATTATGACTCTTATTTTTTTAAGTTTGAAAATCAAATTAATGAAGCACTTTAATTAATAATTATAATTAAATCACTTGGATACCAGCATCAAATAATTTTGGGCAATGTCTTCTAAAGTAAGTAGGGAATAGAATAATTTACCCCTAAACTCTTATCCTCCCATAGAAATTGTTTTATATGAGGGTCTCTACGTGATTTGTACAAGAACATTTCTTCTAATTTGTATTTAAATAATTGCACTTAAAATTTTAAATTTTTAAATTTAAAAATTGTCCTCACCTTGATAATTAATTATAAAATTTCAATTAATCAAGAAAATTTTTTATTTCAAATGTCATTCCAAAAAATGATTTACTATCCAGAAACACTAAACGAAAGAATAAAATTACCAAAATACGCCTAATACAGCTGGGTTTTCTTTCTTACTACTTCTACTCTATATTATGGAAAATTGTTTTTTAAAAAAACGATGTCATATGCCATTACATGTGAGAAGATTCTTTTTAATAAAATTAATTATTTAGTATTAAATTCTGCTCATTTAACTGCCATCATATTCATAATTATTTATTTATTAATAGATATTTATACTCTAAATATTACGCACTAACATTTTTAAGACTACAAAAATTGTTTATGAATTTTCTTATTAATTTAATTCTATTTTCAGCAAGTTAATCACGATATTTATTAATTAATATTTCCTTTTAGTTAATATTTAATATTTAATATATAAAGGGGATAATTTGGGCCCAAAATAGTGGATAAATAAAATACTTACATTTTTTTACATCTTTAGATATTTGTAAAAGAGTTATAGTTCTAAATATTTGTAATGTACTTAATTAAGAAATATTGTTAATATATTTTGAAAACATAATTCAATTTTTGTTGCTACTTCTTGTTCCACCATATCTAAACTATTATTCTACTTAATCATCTTAATTTAAAAAGATTAAACGTTGGATTTTTGGTGCCACAAAAATGATTATCCTTTCCTAAATACTTAATCAAAGAAATGTTAAAGTTAAATCCAAAGTCATGTATGAGGTAAGTTGTGTGCAAAAAGCTCGTTTGTATTCGATCAAACGTACAAAGTAGTAGTAAAATAAGGACACAAAATGACCCATCAAATCAGCCTACATGGGCTTTGTCTTTTCTTAAACGTTGCGGCCAGCTCTGGGCCAAGAATTTCAGGCTCACCCCAAAAGTGGTGGCCTCCTCAGTTTTATTTCCCTAATTTTCTATAGATATAATATCGCTTTTTATACTATGCAATGTTGTTATATGCCTATTTTTAAGAGTTTGTATTCAACAATTTTTAACTTCTAGTTATGAAAAAAAAATAATTTTACTTATTTAGAATTTTTACTTGTAAGATTATTCTCTCTTAATTTGACTTTAAAATAGTTAAAAATAAAAGTATTTAAACCCTTACATCTTGTAACTAATAACATAAATTATAAATAGTTCAAATTTTTGTTAAACTAATATATCTCTGACATTTTAATTATAATCACAATTTACCCTTACTCAAATCAATAATAAAAATTTGATATTTCTTAAATGAATGTATAAATTGGATATTTAAACATAAAAGTAAAATAATATACAATTATTTTACCAAATATATCAACTTATTTCATTTTTCAACATAATTTGTAAATATTCTTAATTTTATATAGTTATAGTACTTTGGAAAAGTAATAACTCCCGAGAAACAAAACTTATATGTTTATTGCTTTTTTGGTCTTAAATCTTTTTGTTATTAGTTATATAACTCATTTCTTATATTTTTATTAGAATATTAACTTCGGAAAAAGGATTGGAAATTTATTAAGAAAGAGAGAAAAGGACACTAAAGTGTGAAAAATTGTAAACTCTCCAATAATCCTTCTAGATGTCTCCATAAATTGCTTCTTTCTTATTTTATATATTTTTTAAAATTAGTGGGCCTTTAACCTCTTAAATACCTAAAAATCAAAGCTAAATTTGCTTTGCCTTCAACTTTATCTGGGGAGAAATTTATTTTCATCCCTCAAGTTTAAACCCAATTACAAAATTATCCTAGAAATTTTGATATTTAGCAATTTTATCCTTTCAATAAATTTTTGATAAATTTTTGGCCAAAATATTTAAATTATGTGTACAAAAACTAATATACCTCTTTTTACTTTATAACATATTCCCAAATGAAATATAAAACCAATCACATTTAAAACTTAATTTATATTACAACTAAAAATTGATTTATTTATTCACTATTAAATAAATGATAACTTTTTATATAATAAAATTTAATAATTTCAAATATTATTAAATCAACAATTGATTTCATGGTTGTCAAGTTATTCTCCCATCCAAAATTAGTTCTGTTCAATTTAAGATAGAGTTTAAATTGAAAACTTCATTTTAATTTTTATTTTAGTTTTAACAAAACTAATTAAAATTAAGTTTAAATAATTAAAAATCATTTCCACAAATTAAAATTTTCAATACTTACAATTTAAAAGTTATATTGAAGAATAATATTAATTAGTAAAGTGTAATAATTTCTATGAAAAATAAAAAATATATATGTGCAATTGCTTCAAGAGTAGTTAGTCATAGAGATTGTGAAGCACTTGAGGCAAAATGCAAAGACGGCTTAGCCATTTTATTTGCTTCTTTCTTATAGTTTTACACAATTTATAAACCCCTAATTGATTTTCAAATCGTAAAAACAAAAATGATAATGATTAAGGACTCCTTCTAAAAAATTAAACACACTTTTAACCCTTATTTTTACTTAAATTTATAAGTGTCTATTGGGCATCCATAATGAATAAATGATCTAGTATAATATTATTTTTCAGAAAAACTTCAAACTATGAATGTTCATTTGTCTTGTTTCTTCCAAAATATAGGTATTATACACAGTAAAAACTATACATTTTTTATTTTTATTTAATTATCAATAATATATTATTTATTTTCTTATAGAAAATGTTACGCTTTAACTAATTAATATTATTCTTTTATATAACTTTTTAAATTGTAAGTGTTGGAATTTTTAATTTGTGGAAATAATTTTTAATTATTTAAACTTGATTTTAATTATTTTGTCAAAAATAAAAATAAAAATTAAATGACGTGTTCAATTTAAACCTCTCTCTCAAATTGAACATAGCTGATTTTGGAGGGAGAGAAAAACTTGACAACCATGAAATCAATTGTTAATATTTGATTGTTGATTTTAATAATATTTGAGATTATTAAAATTTATTATTATTTATTTAATAGTAAAATAACTAAATCAAGTTTTAGATGTAATATAAATTAGTTTTAAATGTATTTGGTTTTATATCTTATTTTGACAAACGTTATAGTTTACAAAAGGGGTATGTTAGTCTTTATACACATAATTTAAATATTTTGTATAAAAAATATTATCAAAAATTTATTTAAAGGATGAAATTGTTAAATATCAAAACTACAGGGAGAGTTTTGCAATTGGATTGAAACTTGAGGGATGAAAATAAATTTCTTCCGACCTACCTGCCATTGATCAAGAGAATTTTTTGAGAGATTTAGAGTTGGTGAGTGGTCATTTGAGAGTTTGAATACAAAAGAGTTTTGTTAAAAAATTAAATTTATTGTAGAGTTATTATAGCATTATTGTAATAGGACACTATAATACCTTTAGCGTGCTATAGTGTCTTTGAGGCCTGTCCAAGAGCAACCGTAACTTGTTTTAGAGACACTAAAGCACCATAGTTCCTAGGATTAGCATGCTATAGCATTGTAGTCCCATAGTGAATTTATTCATGATTTTCAAGCCCCTGAGAATTCCCACACCTTGTAAGATACCTTGGTTCATAGAAGGGAGGCTTAGATTCCCCTCCAAAGCATCCAAATTTATTAAAGTTTCATTGAAAACTCATTTAAATTCATCCAAATTTATTGAAGACTTATTCAACATTGAGCCAAAAAACTTCTTAAAAGCGCTTAAACATTTCCAACACTTTATTTCACTTTCAACAAAAATCAATCATTCAACAACTGATTCCAATAATTTTTGATATTTTTTGATGTAAAAGAAGCTGGTTTGTATTAATTTCTCATTAGGATTTAGATAGATTTTCTGATTCCAATTTGTAAAGTACATTTGAGTTTTATATTGATTTATAAATTAGTTTTTCTTTATTACTCATTGTTAATTGGATTTAGGTATTTGTCATTAATATTAAATGATCTCTTTCAAGACATTATTCACATTTTAAAAAAATCATATCTCAGCTGTGAATTTTAATTTTCAACATTTACCATTTTCTAAACCACACAACAACCTCACAAATACAAACATATGTTAGAGTAGTGCTCTATTGTCGATTATAAGTTACTTACAATCTTATTCATGTATAAAACAAATGTATTTTCCGCATTTTGGTTATTTTCATTTTATGTGAGAAGTAAGCTCTATATTTGGATTAAAATCTTTAAATCGCACATAGGACTATATTGCACAAAGATGGTTATCATAAAATGTCTTTATAATTGTAATATTAAATTATTTTGAGTGAAAAAAAACTATCAACATATGACATCAACTTAAGATATGAATCTAGTAAAGCATATATCTGGAAGGAGGGTATCTTTTGTGACAGCCCTAATCGATTTCAGTTTTGGTTTTATATAATTTTATATATTTGATTACATTTTAAAATTTATTTGGAAGGAATTTGAGGGGTTTAAAGTGAAAGAAAACACATATGAAAGTTTGGAAATAAGTTGAGTTTTTGTAAAAATAAAAAAATAAAAAAATTACTGTAGTACTACTGTAGCAGCGCGTTACATCTGAATTTTAGCACTGTAGCATACCCAGGTGAGCGATATAGCACTCTAGGCACTGGAATGTGTGTACGCTGTAGCACCAAACCACATCGTAACATGCAGAGTTGCAATTTTTCACTTTTCTGAAATTATGGGATTTTTGACCATCTCCAAAAACCCTTAAACCCTCTTGAACTCCTAGAACTTTTAAAACAAAAATTTTGGTGACATCCTAAGGTACAAAAAAATTGATTCAAAAATTTACAAGGGTTAAAAGTTGAAATGAAATATGATAAGGGTAATCTAATCATTTTACCCTCATGATCCATCCTACAAACCCTTCACAACCAACCATCTAGAGTCTTCCAAAACGTTGAATCTCGCATGAAAAACTAGAGAGAGAAGAAGATGGGAGAAAAGTGAAGAAAATGGAGAAAATTAGCTAAAAGGTAAGGATGTCACTACTATTTGGTTTATTCTTCAACTTTTTATAACATCTAACTTATTTACTCCATTTTAGACCTTTTAATCGGTGTAGATTTTGTATTTGGTGATGTTGTGTGTTGTAAAGAGAGAGAGGTGGGTTTAATCTCACCCATAGGAAATATTGCATGATTTTTAGTGGATTTAGCTAAAATAATTTTATATTTTGCTATGTTTGGGTGAATTTGTATTCATGATAGATTTTGTGAATCTTAATCCTTGTCTTTATGGTTGGAGAGAGAGACAGATAGAGAGAGAGTAAGGGAGATGATGTCAGAGTAGAGAGAGAAGTACAACCATATTTGGTTTGAACCCAAAAGTTGAAAGAGAAGTAAAGGGTGTGTTTGGTTGAACTTAAAAGTTGAGAGAGAAAATAAGGACTAGTATTCATGTTATCTAGGGCATATACATGCATTTGCACTCTGTATATAGGGTATTATTCTCATGTATATGTATATCCATGTGTAGGGGAGGAAGGCAAAGCTAACCCAGACACTACCAGAACCAGTTAAATTAGTGACTGTATATTAGTGACCCTCTATTGGGATCACTAATCAATGACTGCTTAGTGACCCCAACATGACCGAATGACCTCATTTTTTAGTAGAGTTTTGGGAATCTGAAAATTTTTTAAGCAATTCTCACATTTTTAGCAGAAATTTTAGAGGATTAAGCTGCACCTAATTTCATGATTTATGGGTAGTTTGGAAGGTGGTTAAGTTAGGTTAAGAAGAAAAACTAAGAAGAAATTAATATAGACTCAAACTAAGCTATAACTAGCTAAATGATGTTGACGAGCGTGTGCAGGAAATTTACTACAGAAAATTCTGCAGTTTATTTGAATTGACTCAAATTTTAGAGCACTACAATGGGTTAAATGCAAAGATAAAATGTTGTTTTAGAGTGTATCTAAACTAGCTTAATGGAGAGAATTAGGAAAAAGAGTAACAACTTGCATAAATTTCAATGAAATCTAACTAGAGGTATAAAGAAGGATGTGTTGAAATTTTGAAAAGAATTTTTGTAATTTCATCTTAGTTGGTTTGCACCCCTAAGATATATGAATAAGGTCTGAATCAATGTAATTTGAATGGCTTAAAAGATGATTGGATTAGCTTAGCAAGAAGAAGTCAAAATGCTCTAATAATTGCTCACAATGAAAACAGTTTTTAACTGAACTTGTGCATGGGTGTAGAACATTGTGAGAACATAAAATTCTGATTTTTGGAAGTGAATTTAGGAAAGTTGTATGTCTTTAAAAGGGCACAAAATAAGGTAAAAAAACTGGCCAAAGAGAAGTCCAAAGTAGATATAAGATTAGGAAAGAAATAAAAGAAGATTGCAAACCAAATTTCCAACTTAGATTCATGCATTTAATTTTTTTAAATGCTGAAATTCTGCCATACTATTTAAGGGAGGAATTTCTAACCTTTAATTGACATCTAAGAGAGTTAGAACATGAGCATAGTGATGTCTAATGAAGGGTTACAAATATAAATTTAAAGGATTAGAAAATAGTACCCAAGGTGAGCTTAAAAAATAAGAAAGAGAGGAGAACTAGTAACTACATTGTCTGGAATATTTTGCATCAATTTCCACTATGCATTTTGGGCATTTTACTCACACACATGCATGTAACCCACGTGTAGGAGAGGGAAACAGAGTGAGCTAGATCCTGATCAAATGGCTCTAGGAGCATATTCATAGATTTTATACTTTCAGTGAGTGGCATTTCTCTAATTTTAGTATATTTTCTAAAAACAAGTTTTTTATCAATCAAAACTTGTTTTGAAGCACACTCATATATTCATACCAAGAAAAAGGGAAACAGTCAAGTTAGATTCTGATTTTTAGTTTATACATGCGATTCATGACTTATTTTATAAATTTATCATGTTTTGGTGCTTTGGCACTTAGTTGAAATGTCGGGCAGCCATCTGGGATAAATGACAGTTCTACTTACATTGTATGATATATATGTGATTATTTTTCCCTATAGGAGGGGACTAGAGACAGCAAACTGTGTCAGTTTGACCAAGGGAGTGGCGGTCATCCTCAGTGTAGACTACACAGTATAATAGCGCCCAACAAGATTTGCCCATTTGGGCTAAATTGATATTTTTAATACTGCCCCCAAACATTTTTGGTTGTGCACATCCAGCCAGAGTTATGCATGTATAAAGCGATGCGTAGTAGATGGTTATTTATGATTTTTTGATAACTTTTGATTTATCTTGCTATTTGAATTCCTACTCTGCAATATGATAGAAAATGTTATGAGTCTCTTTGATGTTATTTCTCCTTTATTCTCTACATGAAATATTGTTATGAAATTAGATTATGTTTATTATGTGTATAAAACCTCGACTATTTTCACTGAAATTAGTCATATGCCATTCACTAGGATGATAGTCTCATCCATTTATTTTTTTCTTACAGTTACCAAGATGCCTAGCTAGAATTTCAGTATTCACGTCGCTCACATTAGTTACTACACTCGATAGATTAAGGATGGGCCAGTCTCCAGGACTTTTGCTTAAGTTATGTACTCGTGTCTTTTTGGCAAGAGTTGAGGGGTTATGTATTATACTGCCACGAATGAATATTAAATATTTTCGATTTTATGGGATAATGTATAATAGATTATGTGATAAAAATGCATGACCAGTAAAGTATAGTACATTTGCTACATGGGTTTTTAAGCTTCAACACTAATGCTATAGTTGATAAATGGTATAACTAATGCAATGTATGAGATTTATGGATTTTATAGCAGTATATTTATTAGTGTCAAATAGGTATTTAGATACAAGCACAATATGAGCTAAACATGTTAAGGGTTATAGTGGCTGGTATATTGTCGGACTTCTAACCTGGATTGTGTTGGTTACTGCCCCGCTATCACACCTCTCTTGATTAGGGCGAGTGGGGTGTGACAAATTTTGTAACCCACAATAACTCGGTCACAAATTGGTTAGTAATTTAGTGATCATTGTACATTAGTTATTAATGGAGTCACTAATTAGTGACCTTGTTCTAGGTGGTTACAAAATGGATCACTAATTAGTGACCCATTTTTTTCGGTCACAAAAGGGATCACTAATTTGGCCTTGCTCCCTTATATTTGGTCACCACTTTGTGATCCCCATGTAAGTGGTCATAATAGAGGTCACTTATTAGTGACCTTATTTTAAATGGTTACAAAGTGGGTCAGTAATTAGTAATCAGAATCTGTAGTGGTTCCAAAATGGATCACTAACTAGTGACTCTAAAGTTATTTTATCTTTATAAAATTTTATATTTTAATTAAATATGAGTAGAAATTATATAAAAATAATTGATAGGATTTCAAGTGATGATTGTATTTTTGAAGTATGTAAATAATTTGTGGATTTAAACTCTTGCAATCAAATAATTTATTAATGTAAATTGATTTTTTGGAATTAATCTAAATCTCATATAAAAGTGAATTTCTATTTATATGAATTAATTATAATAAAATTTCATAAAAAAATTAAGACAATTGCATATACTCCATATATAATATATGTCAACAAACAAATAATATCATAAAAGATTAAATAAAAATGTAAAACAAAAGAAGAGAATTTGTATTATAATGAAACATTGTTCTCTTAAGGTCCAGCAATACTTAACCCATAATGTTTGACAAAATTTATTATAACAACTATACTATAATGAAGATCACATATATTATTTAGTTTATATACCATGCTAAAATATAAGAAATGAGAAATTCCTACTAAAAATACCTAATAGAATATCAAATAAATATAATAGTATCTATGCAATGTTGCATTAAATATAAATTAATTAGTACACCCATTTTGTAATTATTTTGTACGTATTATATATATATCCTCATTTTTATAAATTAAATTGACACAAGTTAAGAATTCATATAATTAAAATTTGAAAATCAAGATCTAATTCCATTATATTTTATAGAATATTATAAATGAATGCTAATTTTAAGAATATAAATTTTGTTAAATTATAATAAACTAAAATAATTGATGTATCGAATGATTCAAACACTCTATAATGATGTAAGATTATAGGTATCGATGCATTTGAGTTACAAGTATCGTCCTATTGAGTTACAAGCAATGCTCCATTCAGTTACAAGCATAACTTTGTTTAATTACGTTTATATATCTCTGTTTATGAACCAAGTTTAAATTGAGGGTTACGGGCATTGCTCTGTTCGGTTTACAAGCATAACTTTGTTCAGTTAAAAGCAGATCTCTATTTAGTTACAAACATATATGTCCGTTTAATGAACTAAGTCCAAGCCAAAGTCTCACAGACATTAATTAATTCAGTTACAAGCACATTTTTATCCAGTTACAAGCAGAGCTCTGTTTAGTTACAAGTACATCTCCATTCAGTTACAAGCATATATTCTAAGCTCAAGCCTCATAGGCATCAACTGGTTCAGTTACAAGCATAGTTCAGTCCAGTTACAAGCACATCTTCGTTCAATTACACGCATATCTCTATTTAGTTACAAGCACATATTTCCGTTTAGTGAACCAAGTCCAAGCCAAAATTTCACAAACATCAATTTGTTCAGTTACAAGCACATTTCCATCTAGTTAGAAGTAGAGCCCCGTTTAGTTGCAAACATATCTTTGTTTAGTTATAAGTATAAAGTCAAATCTAAGTCTCATAGATATCAATTGGTTCAATTATAAATACAATTATATCCAGTTACAAGCAGAGTTTGTTTAGTTACAAGTACATTTCCATTCAATTAAAAGCAAATCTCTAGTTAGGTATAAGCATATATGTCTATTTAGTAAATTAAGTCCAAGCCAAAGTGTCACAGACATCAATTAGTTCAGTTACAAGCACATTTCCATCTAGTTACAAGCAGAGCCCCGTTGAGTTATAAGCACACCTCCATTCAGTTAGAAGCATATAGTTTAAGTCCAAGTCTTATAGACATCAATTGGTTTAGTTACAAGCACTGTTCCGTTTAGTTACAAGTAAAGCTCCATTTAGTGACAAGCACATCTCAGTTGAATTATAGCAAATCTCTAGTTAGTTACAAGCATATATTGTCCATTTAGCGAATGAAGTCCAAGCCAAAGTCTCACAGGCATCAATTAGTTTAGTTACAAGGGCATTTCCATCCAGTTATAAGCAGAGCCATATTTAGTTACAAACACATCACCGTTCTGTTACAAGCATATAATCTAAGACCAAGTCTCACAGACATCAATTGGTTCAGTTACAAGCACAGTTCCATCCAATTACATCAATTGGTTCAATTACAAGCACAGTTTGTCCAGTTACAAGTAGAGCCTCATTTACTTACAAGCATATCTCCGTTTAGTTTTGTAAGCATATATCTTTATTTTGTAAGCCAAGTCTAAGCCTAAGTTTCATAAACATTGATTGGTCCAATTAAAGCATAGCCCTATTCAGTTACAAACAAAGCTTCGTTTAGTTACAAACAGAGCTCCGTTCAGTTAAAAGTATATATCTTTGTTTTGTGATCTAAGTCTAAGCATAGGTTTCACAGACA
This sequence comes from Thlaspi arvense, assembly GCA_911865555.2. Taxonomy (NCBI): domain Eukaryota; kingdom Viridiplantae; phylum Streptophyta; class Magnoliopsida; order Brassicales; family Brassicaceae; genus Thlaspi; species Thlaspi arvense. The sequence goes on along the minus strand of CAJVSB020000440.1, from coordinate 2,623 downwards.
TTGATTTGTCTAGTTACAAGCACAGATCCATCCAGTACAAAACACAACCCTGTTTTGTTACAAGCAAATTTCTATTCAATTATAACCATATATCTCTGTTTTGCGAACCAAGTCTAAGCCCTAATTTCACAGACATTGATTAGTTCAATTATAAGTAAAACCCCGTCTAGTTGCAAAAGAGCTCCGTTTAGTTACAAGTATATCTCTATTCAGTTACATGCATAAATATCTGTTTATTGAACCAAGTTTAAACTCAATTCTTATAAATATAAATTGATTTAGTTTCAAGCAAAATTCTATCTTGTATAATCAATGACTAATCATAATAAATTAAATTAACACAATTAAAATTTAAATTTAAAACAAATTAAATGTTGAAATTAATACAAATTTAATTAGTTGTTGTATATATTATCAATTTTTAAAAATTAAATTAATAAAAATTAAAAATTAATATAAATAAATTTTAATTGCCAATAGGAGTGGGCAAACCATAATTTTGGTTTCTTTTTTAGTAATTTAGTTTAGTTTTTTAGTTTTTTGATTAGATACACTTTTAATTTGATCAAAATCAATTGATAAAATTAATTATAACTATATTTCATTATAGTAATTTACAGTTATTATCTTTCACTATGTTACAACTATCTTTTCTTTTCAAAAATATTAATTCATAGTTATTATCTTCCACTATATTACAACTATATTTTCTTTCCAAAAATATTAATTTATAGTTATCTTTGTTTCCAAACTATCGATTAATTTCATCAATTGATTTTGACAAAATCAATAATATAAATATTGTTAAGTGTTTTTACACTTACACTAGTATTAATTGATCTATTATCTTTCTCTCTCTATATGTAGACACACACACACACATATATGTAATATATGTACATGTATTTATATATTTATAAATAATATAAATATAATTACATGTATATATATATATATATATTTAAATTATATGAAGAGATAAAATTTATGTGTGTGTATATATGCATGTATGTAAGATATATATATGTGTGTGTTTATGCACACATACAAGTGTGTGTATATATATATATAACATATCTAAATATGTATTCATATAAATATATGTACATGTGAGTTTGCATATATATTAATATTTTTTATGAGGGAGAAATATTTCAAAATTTTGGTTTTTGATTTAGAATAACCAAACCAAACCATAATTTTGGATTATTTTTTAAATCAAACCAAAACAAACCCAACTGAATTAAAAAAAACCAAACCAAAGTTTAAAATCTAATTTCATTCTATTTTGTGTAACATTATAATTAAATACTAAATTCATATTTCGTTTTAAGTTTTCTATATTTTTCTTTAATTTTGTGGATATTTTAAATTGAAATATATTATAAATAATTTAAAAACAAAAAATTGGATAAAAGCTATCAAAAAGAGAGAATTCTAATCGAAAAAAATAAAAAAAAGTCAGAAGCGATCTGAAACCCGTAGAATCAAATATAAAATTAAAACTTATTTTCTCAAAATTTTCCCTCCACTCCATTTTTAATTTTCCCTCCTATCTCTTTAATGAAATTGGACCCCCCCTAAATTTCCTTTCCTTCCTCTCTCTCTTTCTCTCTTTCTCTCTCTTTGCTTCCCCCCGCCTCCCACCCTCTCTTTTCCCAAAACTGGATTGTCTAATTCAGATGTCTAGACCTTACGTGTAACATACCATTCCAAAACGGGGTTTTCATCTTCTCTAATTCATGATTTTCTCTACAAAAAAAACTATTTAGTAAGAAGCTTGGGTTGAATATAGAGGGATAGCAGAATAGATGGCTCAAGTTTGCTGTAGCTCATAGCTAAGCTGTCAGGAAAAGATTGGTTTGTTTGGTTACATCTATGAACTGTTATCTCTTCCATTTTGAAGTTTGAAAGGTAAGTTATTGCCTCTCCTTAAATCTAGTTATCTTTTCCCCTTGATTTTATACTTAACCTTTGTAAATAGCCCCTGGAAGGCTAGCATACAACTTTGTTTATATCCAACACTAACAACCCAAACCATTTTCAATTATGGTTTTAATAAATTTATGGATTTTGGTAGCATTTTAAAATTTTTTTGGAAGAAATTTGAGGGATTTAAGGTGAAGGGAAACATATATGAAATTTTGGAAATAAGTTAAGTTTTTGTATAAAAAAAAAAGAAAAAGAAAAAAGTTACTGTATTGCTACTGTAGTAGCGTGCTAGAGCGCTATAGCATTGCATTCTAGAATTTTGTCACCGTAGCGCCCAGGTCCGCTATAGCGCTATAGACACTGGAATGGGTGTGCTGTACCACAACGGGACGCAATGTTTTGAGTTTTTCTTAAAAATTTGGGATTTTTTTTAACCCTCCAAATACCCCTAAACCCTTTCGAACTCATAGAATTATAAACCAAGATATCCTAGAGTACTCAAAATTGATCCAAAAATTTATAAGGGTTAAAAGTTGAAAGGTATTAAGAAAAGCGACACAACTTGGTCTTTTTGCCATTTAACCCATCCTTTAAACATTACAACCCATTCTAACTCTCCCAAAAAGCCCATTCTTGCATGAAACCCTAACGAAAGAAAGAAGAGGAGAAGAAAGAAGAGGAAAGGGAGAAA
>CAJVSB020000439.1:0-48956 GCA_911865555.2 Thlaspi arvense | reverse complement strand
GAATAAGAGTAATTAAGAACAAGACTTATCTTTTTTCTCTAGGCTAAGAGATGTGTTTACGCTTGCATTTTTCAAAGTTTGACAAACTTCTCAAATAATTAATTGAAGAATCATATATTTCTAACGCAAAGAAAAAGATAAAGAATAAAAGACAAAGAATAATCATCTCAGGAGTGAACTTCAAGTTATCTTGTTACTTCCAGCTCCGAAATTAAGCTACAATGCATGAATATAGACGGGGAGAAAGTGACATTAGAATAATTTTAGAGGGAGGAAAGTGAAATTTAGGCATGCGTGTTTATAGAAAAGACAACAAAAGGACCTTATTTTTATTTTTATTTTTTTGTTGCAAAAAAAAAGTAAACATGTCATAATGGTTTCTGGTGCTTCCACTCGAATAGATAGATAGGAATGTGAAAATAGTAGAAAATTTTGAAGATAATTGATCTCTTTATTTTCTTTGGCGCACTCATAATGTGGAATTTTTCCTTACTCTTGTTCTTCATTTCTCCGCAAAGTCGTACTGCATTTCTCATGTACTGGCATTTGTCCAAGCAGGTCACGTAGGAATTTTCATTACTTGATTGTGGGTTTCAAGAATAAGATAATGAGCTCTCAAAACGAAAAAGAGTATAATAGTCAATTCATTTCTTATCTTTTACAATATTTAATTATTCTACACCTATTTTCTTTTTTTTTCCCCTTCTCATTTTTGAACGACATCTCGTCAAGGCTAGAGAAGGCTAGAACTTCTCAAATAAATGATTCATAATTTTTTTTGATGACACAGAATAATGGCCAAATAGATCTATTCAAATAGAACGATCCAAAATCAACTAAAATAATTATAGGGAAAAATAATATTGAAATTTAATAATAAAAAGTCAAGAATATTTATATAATCAATTTCAAAAAACTTTATCTATACCCTAATAAGAACCCAATTAAAAACCCCACTTCCCTTGCGCCAGTTTATCTCAGATTACTGGGATGTCTCTAACTTTTTATCCTAAGATGGCTAGAATCAGTTGTTGAATAATAGATTCTTGTCAGAAAATTATGGTTGAGTCTCTTGAACTTTTGGAAGTACTTTTTCCCTTCCCTTGAACTTTTTGGAGACATTTCTTTCCTCAATTTCCAATGGGAAATTAATCTCCTTTTTATAGAGAAGAGTTCTAAAGAATGTACGACTCTTAAAAGATAAAGACTTTTTAAATGATAAAATTGCCCTTTTGGGATAATTTCGAAAATTTGAATAAATTTAAAATAAAAATATAATTCCTAAAAAATCCAAATCTTTCAATTGTCCTGGATAGATAAATAACTCATAAAATGAAGCACCTTCTAGTGGTTTCAAATTAAGTGTTGCGTTCATGTGCTCATAATAGGCCTATTTCATAGGCCTTGAACTATCTTAAATCGAGACCGAACCACCAGTCCTGATCCTAGAAAATGATGAACTAAGACCACAACCTTTAAAAATTGGTCTGGTTCTGGTTTTAGTTCATCACAGTTTCAGTCTAGTTCACTGTTCTGGTTGTTACGGTTCTAGTTCTAGTTCTAGTCTGGGCCAGTTTATGGTTCCGATTTCGGTTCATTTGCAGTTCGTCCATAGTTCGGTTCGATTTTGTTGAAAAAAAAATTATATATTAACTTATAAATATATTTGGGTTATTAAATATTTTTCAAATAACTTGTTAAATTATTAAATAACTAGTAATAGTTTAATTATTAATCCATTAAATTCTACCCCATTTTGTTTGGATAGAGAACAACAAAATATTTGTATTTATTTTATAAAATTGTTTTTGCTTTTCAAAAAATAACCATGTTTGACCCAATTTTTAAAACATGCTATTTTTATTTAAAAAATTTTTAAAAATTCATATTCTTATTTTCAATCAATAATAAAAGTTATAATATAAAAAATTTAAAGAACATAATACAAGTTTTCACGGTTCATAGTTTACGATTTATACACGGTTCCAATTTATCATCCACAATTTATACACAGTTTCAATTCACGGTTCATAGTTTATTTATAGTTCCGATTCACGGTTCATACACGTTCTAATTCACGCGTTCAATCACGATTTTGATTCATGGTTCAAATGTGGTTCAATTAATACTGCTCTATCTAGTTCTGGTTCACTGGTTCTAATATAGTTCAGATTCCGGTTGCAGTTCAAAAAATCACGAATTTTAACTGGATTGGTTACCTCCACAGTTCAAAATCGTTCCGATGGGGTCGGTTTACAATCTCGATCATATTCAAGACATTGCTTAGCCCATAATCTGCATGCCCAACCTCTATCTTGAACTGATCTCCCAGCCCAAGATGAGCCATCAGCAACCAAACGAAAGTAATAAGCTCCCCCCCTTTACTTAGCTCCTGGGCATGAGTGTTTGCTCTGCAATGACTAGCGCATAGCACAACAGTTCCACCCATACCTTGCTCGTAATCTCCCACCTTTCCTGAGTTCCTATTTCCTTCAGATTTTTTGCAAGTATGCACGCATCAAATAACAACGATTTGCTCCTGTCTCCCTTCACTTTCACAGGTTTTACATCCGTATTTACTAAAAGTAGCTTCTCACAAGCTTTCTTCCTTTCTTCCTCTTGCTCTGATCTTTCAGGAACAAATTTCTTGAAAATTGCCAAGAAAATTGAGGGCTTTGTCTTCCCTTTGTTAAAGAACATTTTGGCTTCCGCACAGGTGTCTTGAAACCTAATTTGGCCTATGCCTGCGACTGCTGACATCATTGTTGGTCGCATGACCAGCAGATAAAAACATATATTCTGACATCAGCTTACAAAACTCACGATGACTAGGCTCTTCACTTTCATTTTGGCTGGTTTGGTCAATGCCTTGAGGTTCCACAAAGTAGCACAGCTCAGTAGCAATGTGCCACAGAAAAAGGCTCTCATCATATTCCACTCTCTCGCTCACACTTTCATTGATCAAGGAGTGATGAGGACAGAGGGTACGAAGAAAGAATCCAATTGCCTCTTGCAGAATATATTTCTTTCGCAGCTTCCAAATCTTTGGCAATCAGAGCCTTTTCCCGAAGCTCATAGAAGATAAATTGCTTTAGGTCTTGCTTCAAAACAACTTGCTTCTTGTATTGTATCTCATCAATAAACTCTTTGAGCCCAAAATATTTAGCTGCTTTGTCAAACCATTTGAACCGTTCCCTCAGGCAGTAATTTATCAGGCTGTGCTGTGAGACACAATTGGACCATCTTTGGTTAAACGAAGTCTTTCTCTTGATGGTAGAGACAATTCTTTTTGCGGAGGCGTTCTTGAGCAAAACTATAGTCCAGTCAGAGAAGACAAGCTTGAATATTGCCATGAAGTCTAGAGAAACAGCACCAACAAGCAAAGTGTAAGTAACGACAAGGTCAAAGCAGTGGAGTTGGAGTTTCTGATGGGCTGATGCAAAGAGGTAAAAGGCAAGGACGATCAAAGCAGAGCAAGTGAAACGAAACATGTACCCAATCTTACAATGCACCACAGCCATCTTGGTATAAAGCACATCGTACATGAAATTAAGCTCAATCTCCATTATACTAAAAGCATCTGCACAATGCCTTGTGAAAAAAAAGTGTCTACTATCATTGCGTTGTTGGAAACTAAAGATGAGATCAACAAAAAGCCCCTTGAAAATGTTAAAAAACCTGTAGCCACTTTCAACCATCTCGATGTCACCAATGTTTTTCAGGATGTATGCCTTCTTCGTTTAAGGTCTCACTTGGATCCTTTTCGTATGAGACCCACTCTTTATATCTTTCTAACTTCCCCCGGTCCTCCATTATTTCAGCATAGTTAGGTCCAGCATCTGGTTGAGGAAGCATGGAAGCCTTGAAGTTAGCCATGCATGCTAGAAACAAAGCACACGTACGTTCAGCATACTTAATCATTCCAGCACAAAACAGGATGGCTGTTGGAATCCATAATTCATTTGGGATGGACTTTGAGAAGACATAAGCAACCGTGGCAAGTTGGAAGATAAGGCCAAGCAAGTGCCGAAGCCAGAGTTCATTATCTTCAAGCGAGAAAGCAGTGATTGTGTCGGGTCCACCAAGGTGGAGCAAGAGGAATGGAGCCCAAAAAGAAGCTAAACTGTCATTTACACGAGACTTGTCACAACTATTGCCCCGGCCATGGAAGATAAGACCCACGGCAAAGGCTGCAACCCAATCGGCAAGTAGATAAGCCCCCCAGATGAAGAAGGTTATAATTCTGTGGCCTGTACATTTTCGTGAGGCTGCTGAAAAAATCAACACTACCTGGAAGAAGAGACTGACCAGAACAGCAATATGGAGATTCCATTCATCCCATGCATTCTTCAGCTGGTACGTTATCTGGACAGCCATGGGCACTTCACTGCTGTGGACCAGATGCTTGTTAGTTCATTGGAAAATGCTGCACTTGAAGGAAAGGCTTACACATTGCTGTAGCAATAGCTTGTCTTTTCCAAATATAACTGGATATATGGCAACAGAAAACTCAACTAATTGTCAAATGTTCTAACAAAACATGTAATAATTAGAGAAGTATTTTGACATTTTTTTTCGTTGATGATCATTGGATGATGCCCTTAAAATTTGTTCTTGATGACCTCAGCAAAAGAAAAGAACAGGCAGAAACGCTTCTAAACAAGAAGGAAAATTGTTGCTTCGATCTGAGGGAATGAAAAACCTAATCATCACAAACCGTTCCACTTTATTGTCCTCCTCGATGCACTTGGAAGGTATTTTTGAATTGGATGGCTTATTGCATTTGGTAAAGACAGATGTGCAAAAGAAGAAAGGAAAGTTGCCATACTAGAGCCAGAAATTAAAAAAATAATAAGAAGAAAAGGTGGTTTGTGACGGATGGAAAAGCCATGGGAAAGTAAAAAATAATTGCTTAATTTCAGAAAGCAATTGAAATTAGATTATTACGAAGCATAAAATACAACATTTCATTGCTCGTCCATACTGACCACCTCCTAATTCATCAATAGCACATGCATGACGCAATTGTTCTTCAGTGAATTCAAATATTGTCTATGGATGAGAAAACGTTGGACAAGAAAGAGAATGTAAACTTTTCCAATCTTTGTAATGGGAGTGCATTCCGATGCCATAATTTACCAGATTCACCGGAAATTTCAACGGGTTTTTTTATAATAAATAAATGGTAAATTAGCATCGGCCATGTTGTAAACATGCATTCCCTTCTTATCAATAAGCATATCTTAAATAAAGATTAACATCATACAAAGCCTCTCCAAAAAGGTGCGCAAAACCAAACCAATTGGCTAAATTATATCAAACTAACTGGAATTTTAATTTTTAATTTAGTTTTTAGTAAATTTGAGTTGGTTTAATTTGAACTAAAAAATAATCCAAATTCATGATTTGGTTCAATCTAAAACCTAAAATAAAATATTCTAAACTATAAACCAAAATTTACTTTCTATAAAAACTCGAAAAGTTCATACATGTGTAGGTGTGTGTGTGTGTGAGTGTGAGATTATGTATATATGTATATGTCTATAAACATATGTGGGAACACATATTTATGCATATGTATACATATATACATGTGCACATACACACACACACACACACACACACACACATATATATACAATGATAAAAAAATTAAATAAATATTTATTAATGCTGCTAAATAATAATAAATTAAATATAAAACCAAACTAAACCAAACCAAACTAAATTACAATGTAAGTTTTGTTCGGTTTGTTTTATAATTAATTTAGTTTGATTTCAATTTTACAACACAAAAGCTAAAAAATCAAAAAATCAAACTTAATTATCAAAAAACCAAACTAAACTTTTGGTTTGCACACTCCTGTGATTGAAACAGTGAAAATGTAAAATGCAAAGTAAGGCATACCTCATAAAAAAATAAAAAAGAAAGAAGAAAGTAAGTTCTAGAAGTCAAGATTGTTACCTCAGACAGCAAAAATAATAACTATAATAACAATAATACAAATCAGCGTGCGGCCAGAGATGATTAGAAGATCTATAATAGAATAAATTTAATTTCCAGGATTACAAAAGGCCTTTGATTTTAAGAAATATTAGACAACTATTGAAAGTGATAAAAGCTAACATCATGATAAATTTGCAAGAGTTAAGCTTATGAATCTACTGACCAGAGGATCTTAGCCAAGCTCTCCAAGACCCAATAATGGAACTTCCATGCAATGGCTGGACTGCAACGAACGAGAAGACAAAGACAGTTACCTCCTCCACTTGCTTATAAATTCTCTCTCTCGTCAGGCAGGTCTTACTAAAAATTCAAAACTTGATTGTGGGTTAAAGATAGTAATTCATTACTTTATTGCAGGTTAAAGAATTAGATACTTTGCTTTCAAAACTATGAACCATATTCTCTCATGGATTTGCAATCAGGTTGGGCCATTTGAAATTCATTACTTAATTGTGGGTCAAAGAATTTGATAACGTGACGTCAAAAAGAAAAAAGAGCCTAATAGTCAATTAAATTCTTATCCTTTATAATATTCAATCATTTCACACATTCAAAGCTAGAAAACTCAATGTTACAGATAAATGGTTGAAAAAAGCAAAACTCTCATTGACTTTGAAATAATAAAAGAACTATATGTGTAACAATCCGAACCAAATTCGGTTTATATTCATAATTTTATATGTTAATTTCTAGGCATTTTATATTTTATTTGAGAAAATTTTGAGTGATTTTGGGTCGAAGAATACTTATTTGGAAGTTTGGGAAGAAGGGGATTTTTGTAAAAAATTATATATATTTTATTGTAACAGTATTGTAGCAGCACTATAGTAATGCGTTGCAGTGTGCTGTATACTGGAAACTTGGCGCCGTAGCATGCCAAAGTCTACTATAGCATGCTGCTTACTGAAAAATGCGCATCATAGTGTGCCAAGTCATGATTCTTCACTTTTTTTAAAGATTTTTAGGATTTTAAACCCTCCAAGACCTCTAAACTCTCTTGAACTACTAAGACTATAAAAGAAAAATTTAAGTGACATCCTAAGATATTCAAAATCTATCCAAAAATTTATGAGGATTAAAAATTAGGAGAAAATTAGAGGAGGGCAAATAAATAATTTCCTTTAATAACCCCACCTATATAAGTGAATGGGGTCTTTAGAAACCCCAAAAAGTGCCCAGTCACATAGTCAAGGGAGGAAAGAGAGAGAGAAGAGAAGAAAGAAGAGAAAAGGGAGGAAAAGGTAAGAAAACTTGTTATATTTCAAACCCTCTCAAATTTTTCTTCAATATTTTTGCACATTTAGCTTCTCCTTTCCATTCTATAGCTTTTAATCAATTTAAAATCTTTGTTTGGTGTTGATTTGTGTATTGTAGAGAGAGGGCAGATGAACCTCACCCATAGGAAGAAAATGCATTATCTATGTTAGTTTTGCTTAAAATACCAATAGATCTTGCTTCTACTTCCTATTCTCTAGTTTTTAATCCATTTTGCACCTAATGATGTTTTGTATGCTATAGAGAGGGAAGATGATTGAACCTCACTCATAGGGAGATATTGCTTGATCTATGATAATAGCTTTAAACCTTACTTGACTTGAAAGATTTTATGTTTTTAAGGTTGGATCATGAACTTGAATGTGGTACTTGTGGATGAAAATAGAGAATAAGGGAAAAGGCATATTTGGTTTGAGCCCAAATATTAAGAGAAGAAAGGAACTTGTAACCATGCAATCTAAGACATAGGTATGCTTTTGCACTTTACATATAGGCGTTATTTTTACAAATGTATGTATCCCATCTGTAGGGAAAGAAAACTAAGCTAAACCAAACCATGAACTAATAGTTTCGATATTACATTTACATTCCTAAGCTTCCTACATAAGGTGAATGGCATCTCTCTAATCTTAGTATATTTTCTAAAAACATATTTTATATCAATCAAAAACTTATTTTGAAACACATTCCTATGTTCATACTATAAAGAGGAAATAGTCCAATTATGTTTTGAATTCGCGTACCTACATGTGATTTTATGATCTTCATGAGTTTATGATCTTTAGGTGTTTCGGTACCCACACCATGATCTCGGACAGCCATTTAGGACAGTGATAGTCCTACTTACACTACATAATATATGTATGCTCATTTCCTTAGTGAATGGACCATGCACCAAAGACTGTGTTAGTTTGGCCAAGGAGTGACGATCCCAAGTGCAGACTACACAATGTAGTAACACTTAACAAATCTATGTTTTGTCCAATGAGGGTCCATGTTATGGTTTATGTTTTTATTGCCCTTAAACACCTTCAATTGTGCACATCTGACTAGAGCTACATATGTTTATATATATATATATATATATTTTGAGATGATGTTTACTTATACTTTTCTAATAGTTCTTGCTTGATGTTGTTACAAGCATTTTAACTTTACAACATGACAATATCTGTTATGATTTTGTGATAAATTGTTTTATATTTTATATTGTATTTGAACGGTTTATGAAACTTGCTTATGAATGACATAAATAAAAACCTTGACTGTTTCCCCTAAATTTAGTTAGATTGCCACTCACTGGGATTTTAGTCTCACCCAATTTTATTTTTCCCTGCAGATATTGAGCCATCTAACTAGGGTTTCAGTGCCCACAACACTTATACTTTTTGTTGCATTGCATTCCGCCAGATTGGGCCAAGCTTCAGGATTTTTGATGTGATTGTACATGTATTTCATAGGAACTTAATAGAGAAACTTTTGTATTAAAAGGTTACAAATGAATGTATAGATTTTAAATATTTAGATATTCATTTGATGTCATACAAATAGCTTTTTGTGAGAAATCATATAATTGTTGAGTAGACTACTTTTATTAAATGGATATTAGGTATTAGTTATAAATTATGCTACAGGGTGAAGTGATATCATAGTCTTGTGTTGGATGTGATTTGTGTAAATGATATGGTTATGTTGCTTAAATTAGACAAGTACTCAGACATAAGGCCCGTAGGCCATGATGTGACATGGGTTACAATGGTTGGCATGATGCGGGATTTCTGGCTAGTAGTGTGTTAGTTATTGCTCCGCTGTTATGTCTCACTTTGAAAGGAGAGTAGGGTGTGACAATATGTTAACGAGTAGCTCAATGTAATGTGGTGTAAGTTATTTGCTAACAATATTGAGCAATTGATAAAAAAAATCAATTAAACACTGAATGCTCGAAAACCAAATGCAGAACAAATTCAAAATTCAAAAAGCTATTGCGTTTGAGAATATAAAACTATAATCCACAACAACGAAATAAGCAATGTTTTGAAAACTAGATTGAACCGGCCGGTTTGACTGATTGAACTAGGAATTGGCAGGCTCTCCAAGCCAATTGACTGAAAAAGAAAATAGTTTGAGCTTTGAACCAATAAGAACGGGTCAAAACTGGTTAAGAACGGAGAAAACTAATTTACTAGTTTAACCTTTTTTCTTCTTAGAAAGTATATAAACTGAACTTGCTTTTGATCTGAAATGATTTTTGGGATGGTTTGGATTTATTTGACAATTTATTTAGGTAAAACTTATTTTTTGATTTGCTTAGAATTAGATTTAGATTAGGTTTATTCTGATTTTTTAAAAAAAATAAATCAAATTTATTTAGGAGTTAATCGAAATCTCACTCCAATCTTAATTGGAGTTCATCATTGGCTGATCTTTATTCCATTCATTCTCATCTCCGGCTAATCCATTATAAAAGGGATTCAAAGCCAGAAGTATCGCACAAAGAAGAAAGATAAAAAAGAAAATCCGAGTCAACAGAGGTTGAAAGGAGAAAACAAAGCGGGAAGAGAAGAACACCCTCCAGGAAACTAGAGAGAGAAAGAAAATAAGAAGAAAGAAAAAGAAAAGAAAAAGGAAGAGAGCGAAGGGGAATAAAAAAGTTGGGATGTCTTTACCCATCCAAAAGCTCTCTGACAAAGCACAAAGAGTTTTTTTTTTTTTTTTTTGTCTTTTATAAGAATTTATTTTACTATTTAATCCATGTATCTCTTATCCTTGGTCATTGAAGTTTTTGTTTATTTCTCTTCGGTTCTAACTTATTCAATTTAGTCGTTAATTGTCGTTTATACTCTCAAAAATTTCATATGAATAAGCTTTCCTCAACTTTTGACCGTAAAATTGATGACTAATTATCATGGAATAAATTGTTTATTTTAAAATTTTATTCTTATTTTTTGTTTTTTACTTTTTTTATTATTTGTAATAATATATAAATATAAGTTTATATTAAATATATTTATAACATCACATCAATTAAACCACTAGTTCGACTGGTTAAACTTGTAAATTATAATCAATAAGGTCACAAGTTCTATTACCAGTCTAATTTTTAAAACACTGCATTTGAGGACTACAAGAATGTATCCAACCTCTCAAAAACTTACTGATGGTGATGTACTGAACAAAGGATAATTTTTTGTATCGGATAATTCCAATAATTACAAAATAAATCTAAAATTGAAGATGATTTATTTACTATTCAATAATTTATTTGCGGGGGATAATATTCTACCCATTTGTGGAATGATAGATGCTAGGTGCTTGGGCATGGAACTTCCTTTAACATGGCAGTATTCTCTAGGTGTGTCAAGATTCGGTTTTCATTCAAAGCAAATGGCGAAAGAGTAGGGAATGGAAATAATCTCATTGTAGAATTTGTCTAATCTGCTTCCTTGGGAAAGCTGATTCAACTTTAGAGGTAGAGAGAGTAGAATACATTACTCATCAGACTATACATCAACATTACTTGTTTTTCTTTGAAATCTAAGTTGGATCATATTGCAGGATTATCCAAGCATGTTCTATAATGTATAATGCGTGCTTACTTGGAATTCACTTGCAATTTGATGATAATGCATGATGTTCTGATGAAACCTTGTGTTTTCTTGCATGGAATGGATTCACTACAATTAATTATATGACATATATGGGAATAGTATATATCTGTGTGAATGACGGCATTATTGATGCAGTCACATGTATTCATATTTTTGTCTGAATGAGGGCACTGCTGATGCAGTCACTCCAATTCATGGAATAGTTTTGTATCTGGATTTGTGACCATATAGATGTCAATTCTTGTGGTTCTATCATTGTCTGGTTGCTTCTAGGCAACAGTTGTCACATGCTTTGCCTTAGAGAATTTTGGCAAAGCTATGCATTTGTGGGTGATTTAATTAAACAATATATCTCCCTAGATTTCTTTTGGTGTGTATAATGATATAAAATTGAACTGTAATTATCATGATTTGTGATTCAGCAAGTCTCCTTGGATAGCCTTGGTTCACCAAATCTGAAGTTCTTAATATTGACTTGACTACCTAAGAGCAGGACCAGCCAATGCTGGACAACTGTGGTATGGTGTATTTGTGAATAAACTCATCAAATCTGGGATCAGCTTGGGGACAATGAATGAAATTCTATCGCTTTTGACTTTCTACTGCACTTCCAATCAAGCAACTTTTTTCCAAATAACAAGCCCCCATTCCCACGCTACAACTATTTTCTACTGCACTTCCAATCAAAGTTAGACTGACTGTGTTTTCAAAATAATAGAAGTAAACCTTGAATCTCAAGCTAAAACTAGCTCCTGCTAAACTGATGAAGCACGCTAGCCTACAAAAGCTATGCCGTAGTCATCGACGTTATGAATAGCTTCCTCAGGCCCCAAGATCTACCTTCTACACACATCTTTGAAATGGACCATCTGAGCAGCACCCGTTTATGAGCTTTGCTCTCATCAAAAAGCACGTCTCTCAAGGGAAGAAATTTATTTATAGGGGTAACTCCTAGGCATTAATGTAAGTGCCAACTTTACAAATTGTTGGAAATATGGGGTCGGATCGGTCCACCCATAACGGGTCAACCCGACCTATTTGGTTTAAATTAAAAAGGAAGTTGTAACTTCCCATAACTCCCTCATTTTTCCTATAAATATATGGTTTTATGGAGAAATGAGGGTTGGATTCTTTCTACGTTTAATCACTCTCTCCCTCTCAAAATCACTCTCTCCAAAACACACTTCAAAGGCATTATAACTTGTGAATGTAAAGATTTGATCCAACGTGATTTCATCTCAACAGAAAGCAAGTAGAAAAAGAATTAATCTTAAAATTTTCGCTGCAAATAATCTGAGGTAAGTCAATTTCAGATTATATTCTCAGTATTTTAAAAGTAACAATTGGTATCAGAGCAAGTTTTATCATTTCTCTTGCATGATAATTTCTTGATGAATCAACAATGATTATCTATGTATGGATCGAATCATGCCTTGATATTTTTTCTATAGTAACCTCGTATAAATATGAGCACACTGTGAAAATTTTAGAATTTTCTGTTGAGTATACAAAAAGATATGAATTTTTGTTCATAAATTAGGCATAATTTTCGAAAATTCATTTCTTCTTGTGTGTTCAAAATTATGATATGGACTTTATACTGTTGGATAGAGTTTGGAAAGACATTTGATTTGATATATCATATGTTAAAAATAGACAACTATGTGATTTTCTATGATTTTTTGAAGTTACAGCATGTTTCTTGTATATTTCTTGAATATACAAAATTAGAAAATCAATGTTTCTCAAACCCACTCTTGGCTTCTCGGTTTTTGAAGCCCAAACAGACACTTACACTTCTTAAAATGCAATTTTGAGTCCACCATTAAATTCAGAAGGGTCGAAAACGGGGGGATAGCCAAAACCAAAACTTCAGAAAACCGTCCGAAGACGGCGAGTGAATCACACATGCCAATAGAGGCATGTGTGGGAGGTTACTGGCAGTTACTGCCAGTAACCGCCACGTCTCAACACGTGGACCACTGCTGTGGTGACACGTGTAAAGTAACTGACATAGTATAATCGCTGCTCGACACGTGACATCATCTTACAACGACACGTGTCAGATAATCTGATGTGGCGGATGATGTCGACTAACACGTGGTGCACGTTGATGACGTGTCGAGTGACGTGTCAGGTTCCTGGCATGACATGTGGCTCACCTGCTGGCATGTCGCCTGATGTGACAGATGACATGGCGTGACATGTGGCTTGGCTTGCTAACATGTCGCCTGACATGGCAGATGACGTGGCGTGACATGTGATTTTCCTTGTTGACGTGTCACGTGACGTGGCAGATGATGTGGCATAAAAAATTAAAAAAAAATAATTTTTTTCTAGTATTTTGGAGCTTGTGGGTGCGTTACAACTCCGATTGGCGTGTGGTTTTTGCCGTTGGGTTTGTAATTTAATTTCCTATTTTATGGATATTTTTATCTAATTTTTGGATTAATATGGATATTAAAATAATTTTTTTCTATGTGCAAAATATTTATTTTATTAGGGAAATAAAAGTTTGGGGTTTAAAATAATTCCCTAAATGTTAGAAATGAGCCCAAAATTGAATTAGGAATTCTTTGACTATTTTTTTCAAGGTTGTCTAATCATTTTTAAATTATTTTCTTAGTGAAAAATATTTTAAAAATTAGTTGAAATGCTTAAAAATTTTATTTTTTTAAAAAAAATTCTATGGGACCTCATATATGATCTATGTGTATATGGTGTGGTAATTTAATTTTTCTGGAATAATTTAAGTTGATTTTGTATCGGCTTGTCGGTTTTGTACTGACTAAAACTTTGTGCTTTGCAATTGTAAAATTGTTCCAGATGGCAAGATGGATTACCACCATGACACGGAGAGATATCCTTCGAAATGATATTAGAGAAGCTATTGAGGGACTCCGATACCGAAGCAATATTAGTATGAGGAGTTTTTATATCACATCTCAATAGACTCATAGAACTTTTAGAAGAACAAGCATTTCCAGTGTTAGATAATTACAAGATTTGGGCATTAGATAGTTCACTCCCCGGTTTCTTTTTTGAGATAGTGCATGAGATATGGCATGAGTATGATGAGCATATCTCATATGTGAATTTGGTCCGAGAATTTTTGGATCGTATTGACTTTATGGCTTTGTGGATTGAAATCATACTGCATGTTGACTACGACCCTAATGCAATAGAGGACGACTTTGAGAGTGATCCTGAAGAAAAAATTCCTGTCTTTGGAAGTGATCATGATAGTATCTCTGCCATTCTAGTTAATGATATCAGTGATAAAATTGAACCAACCACAGAAGAAGATTCAAAAGAGATCGTAGAGGCATCTGAAACTAGAATTTATTGTGATACTTTTGTCATTCTTGTTTGCATGATTATGATGTTTTTCCTCATCATTGGTTGTATTATTTATGTTGTATGAAAACAATTTAATGTAATATCTTTGATCTTATGAAACTATTATGTTTATGCAAAATCTATATGTTAGATTATATAATTCTATGTGAATTATTGATTTTGTTTAAAGTAAACCGAAAGTAAAAGATGAGACTTATGATTATGGATGATGGGTAGAAAGCCTAGCGACCACCTGATTTCGTGTCATAAGTTAAATTCAGCAACTTGTTGGTTATTGCTTTTAAACAAAATTAGAATATGTGTTGTGCTAAAACTAAATGAAATGTCTTTATAGATCATGGCTTCGAAGAGTATTATTGCCGAAATGAATGAGGGTGATAAGAAACTTAACGGTGAAAACTACCATGTTTGGCACTTAAAAATACAATATGTGCTTGAAGAGCAAGAAGCTCTAGAAGTAGTCAACCAAACCATGAGTGATCCCAATGAGGGCAATACAGCTCAAAACCGACGTGATCAAAAGGCGTATAAGGTCTGGAAGAAAAAAGATTCCACAACAAAAGGCATACTCATAAGTTCAATAGAGGATTACCTCATTTGTGAATATGAGCAATATGCAACTGCTCATGAGGTCTGGGTTGCCTTGAGAGAGAAGTTTGGTGGGATTACCGCAAGCAGACTATGACAACTAACTATCAAGTTTGATAGTTATAAAAAGCATTCTAATCATTCGATGGCACAACATCTTAGGGAGATGTCTAGCATGATTAGAGAGTTGAGAAATGCAAGTCATGTGTTGACTGATGAACAACAAGTACAAGCTGTAATCCATTCCCTCCCAGATAATTGGGAAACAATGAAACAGAATCTGACCCACAATGAAGGCATTAAGACTTTTTTAGATGTAGCTCGTCATGTAGAGCTGGAGGCTGAGCGCCTCAATTCTATAAAGGCAACTGGACAAGCATATGTTACTGAGAGTTCTAAGACCCATTCAAATTCCAAGTGCAAACGCAATTCGAATAAGAAAGGGAAAGGGAATGGAAGGATCATAAAGCTGGCTCAAATAAGAGGCACAAAGGCAAAGGCAAATTCTTTGGAAAGAAGAAAAAGAAAGCCAATTTGAAATGTTACAATTGTGGCCAGAAAGGTCATTTTGCTCGAGAATGTACTGAGCAAAAGAAGATAACATTTCTCTTTATTCTCATCGTGAGATAAATGTTTCTAGCACTGTATTGCTTACTGACTCTTATCCTTTGTAGACTATAAACTCGAGAGCCACAAACCATGTAGCTAGAGATCATGCCACTTATGTGGAGTACCGTCGAGTACCAACAGGGAGCAAAAGTATCTATGTGGGGAATAATGCAAGGATTGAAGTTAAAAGAATTGGCACTTGCAGAGTTAAACTGCATGGTGGCCGAACTTTTCTCTTTCATGACGTTCTTTATGCTCTAGATATTCGACCGAATTTAGTATCTGTTGTACCACTGCTTAAGATGGGTTTTAATTTAAATTTTCATGGTTCGTGTGTTAACATTATTTACAACAACATTGAAGTTGCATTTGGTTTTTTATCCAATAGTTTTATGGTTCTTGATGTAGAACCAAATTACAATACTAATAGTAGTTGTTTTTCACTAATTGCCTCTTCTAGTAATGCTACTGTGGATGATAAAATTTGGCATGCTAGATTAGGACATATTGGGCAAGACAGAATGAATAGATTGGTTAAAGAAGGTCTTTTAGGACCTATTTCCAAAATAAACTTATCTGTGTGTGAGTATTGTCTTGCAGGAAAAATAACTCATAAACCATTTGGTAAAGCTATTAGAGCTGAAAGTCCATTACAATTGATTCATTCAGATATTTGTGGTCCATTGAATGTGAGGGCGAGGCATGGAGCCTCTTATTTCATTGCATTTATTGATGATTTTTCATGCTATGGTCATGTCTATCTTATCTCTCAGAAGTCTGAAGCACTTGAATGTTTCAAACAATACTTAAATGAAGTTGAGAATCAACTTAAGAGAAAAGTTAAGACTTTGAGAACTGACCGTGGAAAAGAATATGTCTGATCAGTTCAAGACAATATGTAATGAAAAAGGAATATTGTGACAGTTAACTATTCCTGGAACTCCACAGCATAATGGAGTTATTGAGAGAAGAAATCGTACTCTTCTCGAAATGGTCAGTTCGATTATGGCACAAGCTAAATTGCCGATCACCTATTGGGGTGATGCTTTACTGACATCTGTTTATATCCTTAACAGAGTACCCTCCAAATCAGTTCCATTAACTCCTTATGAACTGTGGACTGGTAGAAAATCTGACTTAAGCAACTTAAGGCCCTGGGGGTCTGCTGCTTATGTCAAAGACTCTTCTCCTAAATATAGGAAGCTCAGTCCAAGTGGAAAGAAATGCATTTTCATTAGATACTCTGAATGTTCAAAGGGATATGTTTTCATTGGTGAAAATGCAGATGGAAGTATATCTGAGGTTAAATCACGAGATGTAATTGTTTCCTAGTCATGGAGAGATTGATCAAACATTTTCTCTTTGTGAGATAAATGAAACAGATCGATTAAATGACGAGTTTGTGAAAGAAACTCAAATCTCTCAAACTAATAAAGGTATTTTGTTACCGAATGAACCTTCTTCCTAATAACTTGAATTAAGAAAAAGTTCAAGAAAACCTATTCCTCGTCATAGATTTGACATTGAGGGGGAAGCTCTCATGGTCGCTCCAATAGAGGAAGAAGAACCACGTACTGTGGATGAGGCATTGAATTGCCCGGCTAAGGAACAGTGGGAGAGTGCAATGGAAGAAGAGATAAAATCAATGAAGGACAATAAAGTCTGGGATTTGGTCGACTTACCTAAAGGTCGAAGAGCTACTAGGAACAAATGGGTTCTCAAAATCAAGCGTAAAGCTGATGGCTTGATAGAAAGATATAAAGCCAAACTTGTTGCCAAAGGATATACCCAAGAAGAAGGTATAGACTATCAAGAAACTTTCTCCCTAGTAGTCCGGTTTGCATCCATACGATTAATTCTTGCCTTGGTGGCACAATTTGATTTAGAATTGCATCAAATTGATGTAAAAACAGCTTTCCTTAATGGCAATCTTGATGAGGAAATCTACATGGCACAACCTGTAGGTTTCATTATTAAAGGTCAAGAGCACAAAGTATGCAAATTGAAGAAATCAATTTATGGTCTTAAGCAAGCATCAAGACAGTAGAATATAAAATTCCACAACACAGTCATTGCATATGACTTTGAGATAATTAATGAAGACCATTGTGTCTATGTTAAAAGATTTAAGGAAAGTTTGTTATAATGTCATTATATGTGGATGACATTCTAATAGCCGGAAATGATAAACACTTTATTATTGAAATTAAAGAATGGTTGTCTTCGCAATTTGAAATGAAAGACATGGGAGAAGCATCTTTCATTTTGGGGGTCAAGATAACAAGAAATCGTTCGAAAAGGTTAACAGCCTTATCACAAAAATCTTATATTAAAAAGATTTTAGAACAATTTGGAATGAAAAATTGTAAACCATTCGATACCCCAGTTGCTAAGGGAGAAATCTTATGTAATAGCATGTGTCCTGAGACTCTTTAAAAGAAAGAAGAAATGGCTAAAAAGCCTTATGCCAGTATTGTAGGTAGTTTAATGTACACTATAGTGTGTACTAGATCGGACATCTACTATGCCATAGGCTTGGTGAGTCGTTTTTAGTCTAATCCTAGAAATCATCATTGGAAAGTGGTAAAGATGATACTAAGGTATCTTAAAGGCACAGTAGATTATTGCTTATGTTATCAGGGATCATAATCAAAGTTAATAGGATACTCAGATGCTAATTAGGGTGGAGATCCAGATGAGAGGAAATCTACTTCTGGCCATATGTTTTTGCTATATGGTGGAGCCATTAGTTGGTATAGTAAGAAACAAAAACTGTGTGGCCCTTTCCATGATGGAAGCTGAGTTTGTAGCATATTCAGCAGCAATACAATAAGCTATTTGGTTAAAAAGATTCTTAGAGCATTTAAGTAATGCTAATGATAGTGGAAGATCTATTTTAATTTACTGTGATAATCAAGTTACGTTGGCTTGTTTAAAGGATCCGAAATATCATAGTAAATCTAAGCATATTGATATTCATTATCAGTATGTGAGAGCTATTATTGCTAAAAAGGAAGTAACTTTGCAATATGTCTCCACTAATCAAATGTTAGCTGATCCTTTCACAAGCCATTAACCCATGATGTATATGTAAATCATGTTAGATCTATGGGCTTACGAAGAATATAATGTACTTGTGAACAAATTACACGAATTCTTCCTTATGAAAAGAGAATTTGTTTAGATATGCCATGATTCTTCAAAGCACACACATATATTTAAATTGTGTTCATGAGTACATAAAAAGCATGTCAACAGGTTTTGAGATTGGTCCTCTCGCATGGACAATTGATTCTAATACTAAGTGTACGAAGAGATTAGATGATTTTGAGTCATATATAGTAAGTTTATTTATTGACTCAAAATAGAATCATCGTCTTGATAAATGGGAGAGAGTCAAGATGAGATTATTTTTAGTTATAATAATCGAAGTAAATGTTTATGTGATACATTTACTTAACCTGTTATAGAAGCCAGATATGAGTTCTTGATAAGGTTAGAAAGTGAGAAGAACTCAGGTTAAACATTGATGTGCGTTTGAACTTAAATCTGTACGATATTAAAATTTATATTGGCATGCGCTCTCTTAAAGAGAGAGATAACATCGTAATATGTGATCCATACCACATGTGCCAAAAATGACAAAAAGGGTTAGTAGGAGAATCAATCCTTACTTCTCCACTATGCGAGACCCTTGAGATTATTAAATCTCATTAAATACCCTTATAGACTTTTGGCAATAATCTGAAACTTCAATTTAGTGTTGCTACTTTAGCATGTTATCTATAACCATGAATCATTCGGTTTAAAGAGACATGTCTAGGAAAGCAGTTGATTGAAGATTGAAGGTTATTTGTCGAAAAGGAAGATAAAACTTATCAACATCGTTTATGTATTCACTGGTCAACCAATTATGTAATCTATTTAATATGGATGGCATAATTGTGATTACATTGAGAGTTAGTCAAGCATTTTTTTATTTTTTTATTTTTGAGAGAGATCAGAAATGCTTGAATTGATGTGATAAAGAATTAGTCTAGGGTATGGCAAGATACTATAAATATATAAATATATATATGTAAATTTTTCAAACGAGTAGTTATGTACTCCTAACCGATACATAACAGAATACTCAAGTATACTTGCTGGTCGCACGAGTTATTTGTCTTAGTATGAAAATCGTGATATGTTAAGATGACAAGGGTCTTTGTTGACCACATCAGGTGCGAGTGGGAGATGTTGGAAATATAGGGTCGGATCCGGTCCGCCCGTAACGGGTCAACTCAACCCGTTTGGTTTAAATTAAAAGGGAAGTTGTAACTTCTCATAACTCCCTCATTTTCCCTATAAATATATGGTTTTATGGAGAAATGAGGGTTGGATTCTTTCTACGTTTAATCACTCTCTCCCTCTCAAAATCACTCTCTCCAAAACACACATCAAAGGCATTATAACTTGTGAATGTGAAGATTTGATCCAACGTGATTTCGTCTCGACGGAAAGCAAGTAGAAAAAGAATTGATCTTAAATTTTCGCTGCAAATAATCTGAGGTAAATCAATTTCAGATTATATTCTCAGTATTTTAAAAGTAACACAAATACAAGGCATAAGCATCGGCCAGTTAGCTTCACCAAAAAAAAAAAAAAAGGAAGAAAGAAAAATCAAAACGAAAAATGCAAAGACAAGGCAAAACTTTGCTTGCATTGAGCAGAAGCTTTACTTGTCCTACCGACTTAGCGGCCACTGCCATTTGTCCTCCTAGCTCGGCTGTTTGTTCCTTTTCTTCATCCTCTACCAACACTTACAAAATTCCAATCATATCCATTATCTCAACCGTGCAATCCAACATAGCATCCTTCATCCTCATTACCTAAATGTCAAAATCAAATTGTTTTTCTTAAAAAAGAAGGCAATTTAATCGTTTGAATCACAAGTTTTTTTTTCTTTTCTTTTTGAATGTTTATTAGTCTACGAGATAATGCACGTCACAATTAAAATGCAAACCCATTTTGGAACAGCCAAACCATGATTGCTTGTCACATTGGTTTGGACAGGCTCATCGAAGAAACTATTAGTAACTTCTTACAATATAGTTGTCACATGTATGCTATTTAATTTTTTTTCTAAGAAAAAATATATATTACTTGACCAGAAAAAAATATATACATTATTCAAAATACAAACTATGTGCACACATAATATTTAATAGAGAATCTTAATATTATTGTACTATTATTTAATAGATTTATTGTGAGTTGTAAAAGAGGAGAAAATGATTTTTTTTTTTTTTTGTTCAATAAGAGAGTAATTAAGAACAAGATTTATGTTTATTCCCTGGGTTAAGAGATGCGAAAGTTTTACAAATTTCTCAGATAATTAATTTGAAGAATGATATATTCCTACCGCAAAGAAAAAGATAAAAAAATAATCATATCTAGGGTAAAGTTCAAGTTATCTTGCTACTTACAACTCTGAAGTTAAGTTACAATGCATAAATATAGAGGGGAAGAAAGTGACATTTAAACAATCTGAGATTGAGGGAAGTGAAATTTAGGCATGCATATTCACAGAGAAGATAATAAGAGGACATTTTTCTTTACTCTTTTTCATTTCTCCCCAAAGTCATACACATTTCTCATGTATAGGTTTTTGTCCAAGCAAGTCCCATTGGAATTTCATTACTTGATTGTGGGTTAAAGAATAAGATAATAAGCTCTAAAAAAGAAAAAGGAGTATAATAGTCAATAAGGTTCTTATCTTTTACAATAGATAATTATTCCCCACATATTTTCTTTTTTCTTTATTTTCCTTTTCATTTTTGGACGGCAATTTGTCAACGCTAGAGAAGGCTAGAATTTCTCAAATCAATCAGAAAATGAAGCACCATCTTGTGGTTTCAAATTAAGTCCTTCTTTCACATATAATATGAATGGCCAGCCTACATTAGCTGCTTTGAACTGATCTCCCTAGCCAAGATGAGCCATCAGTAACCAAACGAAAGTAATCAGCTCCCCCCTTTACCTAGCTCCTGGGCACGAGTGTTTGCTCTGCAACGAGTCGCAGCATAGCACAACAATTCCACCCACAAGTTGCTCATTTTCTCCCACCTTTCCTGAGTTCCTATTTCCTTTAGAGCTTTTGCAAGCATGCACGCATGAAATAACAAATTTCTCAGGCCTACCTCATTCTCATATATTGAAAGTAGCTTCTCACAAGCTTTCTTCCTTTCTTCCTCTTGCTCTGATCTTTCAGGAACAAATTTTCTGAAAATTGCCAAGAAAATTGAGGGCTTCGTCTTCCCTTCGTTAAAGAACTTTTTGGCTTCTGCACAGGTGCTCTAAAACCTAAGTTGGCCTATGCCCGCGACTGTTGACATCATTGTTGGTCGCATGACCAGCAGATACAACATATAGTCTGAAATCAGTTTACAAAACTCGCGATGATTAGGCTCTTTGCTTTCATTTTGGCCAGTTTGGTCAGCGCCTTGAGGTTCCAAAGAATAGCATAGCTCAGTAGCAATGTGCCAGCGTAAAAGGCTTTCATCATGTTTGACTTCCTCGCTCACGCTTTCAATGATCAAGGGGTGAGGACAAGGGTTTTGAGAAAGAACCCAATTTCCTCTTGCGGAATATATCTCCTTTGCAGTTTTAAAATCTTTGGCAATTAGAGCCTTGCCCTTGAGCTCATCAAAGATGAACTGCTTTAGTTTTCGCTTCACAAAAATGTGCTTCTTGTATTGCATCTCATCGATAAACTCTGTAAGTCCAAAAGATTTAGCTGCTTTGTCAGACCAATTGAACCGTTCCCTCAGGCAGTAATTTATCAGGCTGAGCTGTGAGACACAATTAGATCATCTTTGGTTAAATGAAGTCTTTCTCTTGATGGTAGAGACAATTTTTTTGGCGGTAACGTTCCTGAGCAAAGCTATAGTCCAATCAGAAAAGACAAGCTTGAATATTGCCACGAAGTCTAGAGAAACAGCACCAATAAGCAAAGTGTAAGTAACGGCAAGGTCAAAGCGGTGGAGTTGGAGTTTCTGATGGGCTGATGCAAAGATGTAAAAGGCAAGAACTATCAAAGCAGAGCAAGTGAAACGAAAAATGCACCCAATCTTACAATGCCCCACAGGCATGTTGGTATAAAGCACATCCTACATGAAATTAAGCTCAACCTCCATTACACTAAAAGCATCTTCAAAATGTCTTTCAAAAAAGAAATTTCTACTCCAACGGCGTTCATGGAAACTAAACAGAAGGTCAACAATAAGCCCCTTGAAAGCCATAAATAAGGTGTACCCCCATTCAACTCTCTCAATATCACCAATGTTTTTAGGGTATATGCTTTCTTCGTCTAGATCCGCGCCGTTGTAAATGAACCTTGTTCTCTTTAAGAAGAAGGGCGGGTTCTCCCATTCAGCTCCTAATTTGGCATAGTTTTCCACTTCTATAGCTTCTGGTTGTGGAAGTATAGAAGCCTTGAAGTTAGCCATGCATGCTAGATACAAAGCGCGCGTACGCTCATCATACTTAATCATTCCAGCACAAAACAGAATGACTGTTGGAATCCATAAGTCACTTGGGATGGACTGTGACAAGACATAAGCAACCGTAGCAAGTTGGAAGATAAGGCCAAGCAAGTGCCGAAGCCAGAGTTCATTATCTTCAAGCGAGAAAGCAGTGATTGTGTTGGCTCCGCCAAGGTGGAGCAAAAGGAATGGAGCCCAAAAAGAAGCTAAGCCCTCATTTACACGAGATTTGTCAGAACTATTGCCCCGGACATGGAAGATAAGACCCATGGCAAAGGCTGCAACCCAGTCGGCAAGTAGATAAGCCCCCCAGATTAAGAAGGTTATAATTTTGTGGCCTGTACGTTTTCGTGAGGCTACAAAAAAAAAAAAAAAAAAAATCAACACTAACTGGAAGAAGAGACTGACCAGAACAGCAATATGGAGTTCCCATTCATGCCATGCATTCTTCAGCTGGTACGTTATCTGGACAGCCATGGGCACTTCGCTCCTGTGGAGTAGAAGCTTATTAGTTCATTGGAAAATGCTGCACTGGAAGGAAAGGCTTGTACATTGCTGTAGCAATAGCTTGTCTTTTCCAAATATAACTGGATATATAAACAGAAAACTCAACAAATTGTCAGATGTTCTGACAAAACGGGTAATGATTAAAGAATCATTTTGACATTTTTTTTTCATTGATGATCATTGGATGATGTCCTTAAAATTTGTTCTTGATGACCTCGGCAAAAATAAAAGAGCAGGCAAAAAAGCTTCTAAACCAGAAGGAAAATTGTTGCTTCGATCTGAGGGAACGACAAACCTAATCATCACAAACCGTTCCACTTCATTGTCCTCCTTGATGCACTTGGAAGGTATTTCTGAATTGGATAGCTCATTGCATTTGGTGGAAACAGACGTGCAAAACAAGAAAGGAAAATTGCCATGCTAGAGCCAGAATTAAAAATAATAAAAAAGGTGGTTTGTGACGGATGGAAAAGCCACGGGAAAGTCAAAAATAATTGCTTAATTTCAGAAAACAATTGAAATTAGATTATTACGAAGCATAAAATACAACATTTCATTGCTCGTCCATACTGACCACCTCCTAATTCATCATTAGCACATGCATGATGCATCTGTTCTTCAGTAAATTCTAATATTGTCTATGGATGAGAAAACGTTGGACAAGAAAAGGACTTGTAAACTTTCCCAATCTTTGTAATGGGAGTGCATTCCGATGCCATAATTTACCAGATTCACCGGAAATTTCAACCAGTTTTTATAATAAATAAATGGTAAATTAATAGAGACCAAGTTGTAGACATGCATTCCTTTCTTGTCAATAAACATGTCTGAGATAAAGATGAACATTAAAGATAGTCTCAATCAAAAGGGTATGCAAAACTAAACCAATTAGCTAAATTATACTAAACTAAATTGAATTTTAATTTTTGATTTGGTTTTTAATAAAATTGAGTTGATTTGGTTTGAGCTAAAAAGTAATCTAAATTTGTGATTTGGTTCAATCTAAAGCCTAAATCAAACTATTTTGAACTATAAACCAAAATTTGAAAATTCACGTCAAAATTTCTCCTACAAAACTCAAAAGGTTAATATATGTGTTTCTGTATTATGTATATGTATATGTGCTTATATATATATATATATATATATAACACATTTGTATATGTATGTATAAATATATACATGTACATATACACATATATAATGATAAAAAAAATTAAATAAATATGTATTTAATAATATTAAATAATATTAAATCAAACCTAAAACTAAAATAAACCAAATTGAACTAAATTAGAATTTGGGCTTTGTTTAGTTTGGTTTATAATTAATTAATTTGATTTGGATTTTAGAACACATAAACCAAATAATCAAAAAATTAAACCAAACTTTTGGTTTGCACACTCCTGATGTTTGAAACAGTGAAAATGTAAAATGCAAAGCGGGACATACTTCGGAAAAAATAAAAAGGAAAGAAGGAAGAAAGTTCTCCAAGTCAATATTGTTATCTCAGACAGCAAAAATAATAACGATAATAATAGAAACAAAAATCAGCATACGGCCAGAGATGATTAGAGGATCTATAACAGAATAAATTTAAGCGCCAGGATTGCAACAGGGCCTATGATTTTAAGACATATTAGACAACTATTGAAAGTGACAAAAGCTAACTTCATGATAAATTGCTAGTTCCACGAGTTAAGCTTGTGAATCTACTGACTACAAGATCTTAGCCAAGCTCTCCGAGCGACCCAATTCCGTACAATGGCTGAAGTGCAATGAGGTGGAGATGTTAGAATTTCCTAATATTTTTGGACTACTATTAATTGATTTTTGTAATCTATAAAAAATCTGGTTGAATAGATTGTCTGATATCCCTGAAATCCATTTATTTAAGTAAGTGATCCAATGGATTGGGAATCACCCTGATTTGGGCTTGTACTCAATTAGTAAGTGTGATATACCATAAATCTTCTAAGATTTTGTGATTGACAGAATCTAGGTCATTATTCTATAAATAGGGCATGATCCTCATTCCACTCAGTATCACTTCAAACTGTTTACTGTTCCATCGAGGTAACAGTTATAAGAAGTAGAGTTGGTCTGAAAGATCGTGCTCGTGCTGCATTGGATTATACATTCATATTCATTGCTCCTATATGGTTAGTCAATAACTTCGAGAGGTACGTTGTCTTACCTTAATATTATTTTGGGTGTTCTTTATTCTAGTATAAAGTATCCTATAAATTCTTACATGTGGTATCAGAGCTAGAATATACTAGATTTAGAACCTAAGACTCAATATTTCTTAGACTTTGATTTGGTGAAATCCAATATGTTCTAATTTTGTTATTCGTGAACTGATTGTATTACTTCTCTAAGTTGAGAGAGAGGGAAATCTAGAGTACTACATCACTGCTCATCATTCAATACAATTATATATATATTATTTATATATATAAAAAAAGGAAGGGAAAACGGGGCAGTGGCTGGAAAAATTTCTCTGCCATGATGGACATATTAAGAATGCCTTGTCTTTCAATTATATAAGAATTGAAACCTGTTACATATATACATATTAGTTAAAGATTCCAGAATGATTACGTATAGCATATTAGCCACAGATAATTACAGTGATATGCATATGCAGTCATACATGCATGTCACATATACATATCGCGTATTACCCAAAGATTGTAGGATGATTACACTTGTCCTTTTTTTTTATTAACTTTCTTTCAGTTAATAATTTCTTCTTCATTCATTCTTCATTCTTGTTTATGAGTGTGCGATATATATGTGCATCTGTATGATTGTATGTATGTATCATGTGAGTTGCAAGTCAAAAATTCTGGGTTCCTTGAATTCTGTTTCTATAACTTGAGAATTGATTGTTCGGTTTAATAATTGATCGTGGACGGCTTGGTGGGCCTCGAAAGGAGTTGTCTGAACCAGTCGACGCCCATTAATCGGGTGAACTCGACGATGGATGACTGTTAAGGAGGTGATTAGGATCTAGGCACAAAATAATGAATAGAAGCATCCGGCCGTTGTCTGGTTTTCTACTTCGAGCAACCTTCTTTGAGGACCTCTCGGCAGTAATCTGGGTTGAATGACGCTCATTGGCTGGCCGAATGCCTGCCATTTTTTGATGGGGAGGAAAGGACTAAGGTTTCACGCGCAGGAATATGATGAACAGAGGATGAAGACGATTAAAAAAAAAAAAGGTGCAGGTATGTTATGGGTTATTTCGACCCGAACCAAACTGCTACCTAAACCGACTCGCCACTCAAGTCTGACCTGAGAACAAGATCCGCAAAACCAATTTGACTCGCGATTAAAACCAACTTGCTGGGTTGACTCGCTGCAACTCGCAGTGTTAATCCACCATTTTGATCCACTTATTTGACTCGCCTAATTGACCCCACTAGGTTAACTCTCCAGGTTGACCCAATAAAATAATATTATATTTAAAATAATTTATTTTATTTGTTTTTTTTTTAGGAACCTTTGTTAATTAATATTATTGTCTCAGTTTATATGCGAATATCTTGATATACATGTTATTATCTGGAAAAGCATGCCAAAATTAATATTTGTTTTTAAAAAAAAATTATATATATATATGTATATATATCTTTATGGGATATATGAGAAAATTGTGAATTGATGAGAAAATGTTAGTGTGGTAAATTGTTTATCCCTGTCTTGGAGTTTTGTCAATTGAGTAAATGTGTACTACCACAGTGGTCCATTTGCAAGATTGATGGGGTTACTTGTTTGGGATGTTGTGTCATTTGAATTAATCTATGTTCTGATATACCCATAGGTGATCAGCTCACTAATTAATTCAAATTGACATGATTTTGTTGAAATGTTTTTAGACAGTAAGAATCCTTCTACCCACAGGTGTTGGTATTCTTTGTAACTGTTGTTTGGTGTAATACATTCTCCACTCACAGGAGAGTTTGTATTACATGTTTCACATTTCTGTATGCTTATAGATTGCCCATGTTACTAACGATTTTCTTTTTATTTTCAATTCCAATGACTTTCTGTCTCAGTAATAATGTTAATCAAATTGTGATTCTCACCGTGAATAATTACAAAAGATGGAAGGAAGACATTAAATTGGCACTTACTTTAATGGACCTTGAAGGAGCAATCAAAGATGATGAGCCAATACTCACTTATAGGAGCACTGATGAATAGAAAGCACGCTACGAGGAATGGAAAAAAGTCAATTGCAAGGCCTTAATGTTTATCAAGAGATCTATCGATGAGGCAGTTGTAAAGGCAATTCCAGACTCAACAAACGCTAAAACTTTCTTTGAATCTATTGGAAAGAGGTATGCAATATCTGGCAAAGCTGAAGCAGGTCAGTTGATGGAAAGTCTTATCCATATGAAATATGATGGGGTTGGGGGTGTTAGACAACATATCTTGAAAATGGTAACCATAACCAATAAACTTAGTGACCTCAAATGCCCTTTGCCTGATACCTTCCTCATTCACCATGCCTTGAGTTCTTTACTCTCCAAATTTGATACCTTGAAAACTTCCTACACAATCCAAAAGGAGGAGTGGGATTTGAATAGCCTAATTTCTGTCTATGCCCAAGAGGAGGAAAGATTGAACAATGTTGTTCCTGAAAATGTGAATTTATTCTCTCAATCTAACCATAAAAAATCTTTTAAGAAAAAGGGAAATAAATTCCAGGGAAACAAAGGTTTTATTAATAAAAGGTTTGGTCCGTCTCACGAAGCCCATGGTCCAAAACCTGATCTTCAAAAGAAAGAATTGAAGTGTTGGTTTTGCAAGAAAGTAGGACACAAGAAGTCAAATTGTTATGCCTTTAAGACCTACATGGAGAATAAAAACAAAGGTGAGTCACTTACTTTCGTTTGCTATGAATCCAGTTTGATAGATGTTCCCTTAAATTCTTGGTGGATTGATTATGCGGCATCCATTCATGTTACTAATTCTTTGTAGGGGTTCAAGAGCAAACGAAAGCCAAGTGATGCTGATATTAACCTGATCATAGGAAATGGGAATAAAGTTGATGTCAAATTCATAGGAACCGTAAAATTGAAATTAGATTCAAGATTTATTTTTCATTTAAAAGATATTGTTTACGTACCATCCATGAGACAGAATTTGATTTCTTTATCAAAACTTGATGATTGTGGGTTTTCATTTAATTTTAATAAAGGATTCTGTTTTCTATCATATGATTCTCAAGTTGTTGGTAAAGCAGTTAAGTTAGATGGTTTATATCGTTTGAATCTTGATTTTAATGTTTTTAGTTCTATGCATGTTCAAATTGTTGGAACCAAAAGGGCTTTGATCAAAGAAAACTCTTTTTCTTTATGGCATAGGCGTCTAGGTCATATTTCCCAGGAAATAGTTAACAGATTAGTAAAAGATAATATTCTACCCTCCCTTGATTCTATAGATCTTGAGGAGTGTGTAGGATGTATCTAGGGGAAACTGACTAGGTCAAATAGGAAAGGTTCCACACGTAGTAAAGACCTTTTGGAAATAATTCACACTGACATCTGTGGTCCACTAAAACCAACACTTTGTGGGAATAAATATTTTGTAACCTTTATTGATGACTTTTCCCACTTTGGTTATGCCTACCTGATTAATGATAAATCTCTGTCTTTGGAAAAATTCAAAATTTTTAAAATTGAGGTAGAAAACCAGAGTGGTAAAAGAATAAAGATTGTAAGGTTGGACCGGGGTGGTGAAAACTATGGTCGACACGGTGAGACTAGACAGTTCTTGGGACCTTTTGCAAAATATCTTGAGAATTGTGAAATTGTTTCCCAATTTACTATGCCAGGGACTCCCGAGCAGCACGGGGTGGCTGAGAGAAGAAATCGCACCTTGATAGATATGGTAAGGTCAATGATGAGTTAAGCCAAATTACCTGAATCCCTTTGGGGTGAAGCCCTTAAAACTGCCATGTATATCCTAAATAGAGTTCCCTCCAAATCTGTTCCTAAAACACCTTTTGAACTCTTTAAGGGATGGAAACTTAGCCTTAACCATTTTCGTGTATCGGGTTGTGCCGCTGAGGTAAAAATCTATGACCCTACTATCTCCAAATTGAGCCCTAGAACCACCAGATGTTACTTTGTTGGTTATCCTGCAAAAGCTAAAGGCTACAGATTCTACTGCCCTTCTCGTGGAACAAAGATAGTTGAGGTGATCGCTGCTAAATTTCTGGAAAATGATCTGGGAGGTTCTGATATCTCAGAGAATGTGGGTTCTAATGATGAGCAGTTTATTGTTCCAGTCTCTATTATGCAAGAAAGGGTCATATATCAACCTACTAATGGGGTTATTGAAGAGCCTAAGCAGGAAATTTTAAATGAACCACTACCACCAACTCCTGAGTAATCTATTGAAATTCCACTTCCTGGACGCTCACAAAGAGAAAGGAGACCAGTTAATCGTGATGATTACTATACTTTTCTTGGAGAATCAGATTTCAACATTGGGAGCTTACCAGATCCAGAAAATTATGGTGAGGCAATTTCAGGTGCTATGTCAGATAAATGGATGGAAGTCATGAATAATGAAATGCTCTCTATGAAACATAATGATGTGTGGGAGATTGTTGAAGCTTCTACAGGTTGTAAGCCTATTGAGTGTAAATGAGTATTCAAAACCAAGAAAGACTCCAAGGGTGATGTGGAACGGTTCAAAGCAAGACTTGTAGCTAAAGGTTTCACGCAAAAAGAAGGTATTGATTATAAGGAAACCTTTTCTCCAGTATCCTCTAAAGATTCTTTTAGAATCATTATGGCCATAGTGGCACATTATGATTTGGAATTGCATCAGATGGATGTGAAGACAGCTTTTTTAAATGGGGATCTTTATGATGAAGTTTATATGCAATAGCCAGAAAGTTTCATAGAGAGAGGTAAAGAACACTTGGTGTGTAAGTTGAAGAAATCTATTATGATTTGAAACAAGCCTCCAGGCAATGGTGCATTAACTTTGATGAAGTTATTTCT
The DNA here is from genome assembly GCA_911865555.2 of Thlaspi arvense. Lineage (NCBI taxonomy): Eukaryota > Viridiplantae > Streptophyta > Magnoliopsida > Brassicales > Brassicaceae > Thlaspi > Thlaspi arvense. The sequence goes on along the minus strand of CAJVSB020000439.1, from coordinate 18,448 downwards.
TCTATGGGATTTGTGGAGAATAAGGTAGATCAATGCATATATCGCAAGGTCAATGGGAGTAAGTTTATTATTCTTGTTCTTTGTGTAGATGATATTCTACTTGCTAGTAACACTACAACAAAAATTATATTTAGTAGCAATTAAATAATTGCTATTACTTTGTATAAAATTATATTATTTAATGGCAATTATATGATTGGCCACTATTTTTTTTGTTCTTAATAGCAATTATAACTAGTGGCCACTAAAAAGTTATATAATTGTCAAATTATAATAGATGAAAGTTTTTTTAATTTTCTTCTTAATATAAAATTAGAATATAAAAATAAAAAAAAGAAAGATAAAAATTTAGTTTTTAAATATTTTTGTCACTCTTTCCAAGTTAGTCTTGAGTTTGAACAAACTATAAAATTAGAATATAAAAAATAAAAAAAGAAAGATAAAAATTTAGTTTTTAAATATTTTTATCACTCTTTCCAAGTTAGTCTTGAGTTTGAACAAACTATTGCACTTTAAAAAATAATTGTTCTAAATTAATTTTTGATCTAATGTTTTAGTTATGTATTAACTATTAATTAATAATTATTATAAACATAATATTATTATAAGATTAATTAAGATTGCATATCCAAAAATTAATAATAAACAAATAGTATATGAGGTGAAGAGAGAAGGATCCAGGGCAAATAGCAAAAAAGGAGGAGAAACGTCGTACTCGCAGAGGAAGCACGAGGGCTCGTACGGGGAGGGGATCAACCTTCGTTCATGTATGTGGTCTGAGCAACTCGTTGATAGGTACGAAAAATCTAGGACAAGAATTGTTAACACTCAGTTCTAAATCGAGAAGATCCCGTAATTTTTCTCAGATAGGTTCTTTATGTAAAAAGTTCTTGTGTTGTTCTCCTCTCTTCACTCTCTGCGTTAGTGTGTATATTTGTTTGTGAATGAAGACCTAACAAATACATCATATGTAGTTCTAAGAGGTATAGATGAACTTCTTTTATGTTTCTGAAGTAGTATTCATTTATATGTGTGCTAGCGAGGCATCCACATGTGGTTGCAATTGATGTTGGATCAGTACTTCATATAACTGATCACTAGTCCCAATCCTCATCAAACATCTGACAACCCACACTAGTCCCGCTAGTCAATTCCATCTCCCATAATTTTAGTTCTATTCATTCCAATCTCACCTAATTCCACCATCACATGAAACCAGCAACTTAAATCTGTTAATCCCATCATTCTCAATTCTTCCTTGTCTCAATTATGAGGAAACTATGGTAAGACCAATCCTCAAAAGAAATTCGAATGAAGAGGAACACTGATGCAGTCAATTTAAGCATAACTACAAAAAGTCTTTATTAAGCAAAGCTCACACTGCCTCACAATCATGGCCGACAGTCAACAGTCTAATTTAGCAACTTGTGGTGGATGTCTAACCCACTACGGGGATCTTGACCTTGTCCCTGTCTTGGAGGAGATAAATTTTCATTTTGATTTATAAATTATTGAATATGTTTTATAGATTTGATTTTTAGATTTAATAATAGAACTAAAAAATTTTATGAACCAAATGTTAATAGCATCTGAGTTATAAGTTCTCATACTGAAGAATACATTAAAAATCTAGTAAATAAAAAGATAAATTCATCCATAGAGTTCAGTAATAATATTTCTAATACTATTATTAGAATGGATAGAGAATAAACACTCACTGAAACGGATCCTGTGATGCTAGGAATCTCAGTTCATGTCATCTTTAATGTATATTATTGTTTATGTTTTCAGAGATATAGCCAAAGGATACGATCTGTAAATGTATCATGTTTTGGATTAAAACTGGCAAGTCAATCAGATGGCTCACATGTACAAACAGTAGCTTTTTGTTGTTATGAGTTGGCAAAACCACCACCTTCACTTGGGAATTCAAATTTGGGTCTGCTCGTTATTGGATTAAAAGGTATAAAGTTCTGAATTTGAATCAATTTTCAGAGGTGTCAGAGTATGGTCTGATTCATGGATCAATGGCGGTATGTAACTAGTGTACCACTTGAATATAAATGATCTAACCTATCAATGTTGATAATTCCGTCTTTAAGCTGTAGAAACAGAGCATTGAAGCTATTTACCAACTGCAAAAGTATGCTGTAATTGGATGCCAATGGCACCATCCAAGATGGTATATATAGTACAGATGTATATGATATTTCACATTTACTTCTTAGTTCACATATTAAAATGGATTTATTATGGACCAATACAAAATTTTCTTTTAGTCCTCTGGAATTTGGTCTTACATTAACAAGTCTAAGAATGAGATTTCTTCCCAATCTAATTTGTTTTGCCTTTCAATTGGTACGAGCATCCGTGTTGGATCCACGACACTTTCATATGTGTCCGAAATGAATCAATGAATATTCATTGAATTACAATATCTACAAATTCTAACATATTATATAACTATGTGTCAAACTTCAATGTCTTTATTATATAGATTTCCTTGTAAAAGTCATTTTACCCAGAAATTAAATAAAGATGCGCATATAAATGAACACTCTATACTACTTGTCTTGATAGAGACATAGTTATTAGAATTGAACTAGATGGTCAGCTAGTTTGTAAGGTAGAGAACATTAGAGGAAAAAACCAGACATGGCCGCTATGGGCTATAATCTGCATGTGCAAGGACTGAACCTGCACTTGGCCTGTGATATACTCGCCTAAGAGTTGCCAAGCTACAAGCTTCGATGTGGAACAATGTCCACATAAAATATGTAGTTTCCATTAGTATTGATTAGCTTAAGGTCCATTAATTTTATAAAAGCAGTTTAAACGGTTAAAACATTGAATTGTGAACTGGTGCCTTTACTCGTAGTTGTCCAATTCAGTTATGATAGCTATACTTAGACATGATCGGATTGTAGTAGAATACTATTTTTAATTTTGTAAAAGACACTCCATTAGTTAAAGCTTCACCACGAATAAAAAATAGATGGGAACATTTGCCACAAAATCTAAATGGGGCTTCTTCTAGCCATTTAGATTATGTTAACTCTGGTAACTCTGGTATTAGGAATTTTTCTCCTTCACACATGCTATTGCTGATGTGTTTTCTTCAGGATGTGGAAGTGTACTAACTCTCTTGCTTGTATGATAAAATCATATGATGCTTTGCTGTGCATCTACTGTTAATTCTTTGCAATAGCCTATTCTTTTTTGCTCGTGGCTGGGGTGACTTCATGGGGCTGTACTCCAAAATTAACTTTCAATGTTGATCGAGCATCTTTTTATGCATAAGATACCTTCTGTTTGGTATAAGAATGCATGTAATGTTTATATTGATCTGATGGTGGATGGTTCTCTCTATTTCCTCTACAGTTTTTTTGGTACACTTATGCCAACATAGCTCTGTTCATGTAGAATTCCCTATCATGGTTGCATTAACTTCATTTGCTAGGTTTGCAGTTCATATGTATTGACTTCTTAAAATTAGTTCTATTTTTAATCTTGAGGATTCATTTCTACACGTACTAAATTAACTTGAAATTCACGTCTTCTTGAAAATTAATATTTGTGGACTGTACGTACAACAAGGCATTAACTAAATGGAATTTCTTTACTTTTAGTAATAAGGATTTAAATTCTGTATTTTTTAGTTATACTTTGAAATACTTTTTTTCAATTTTTCATGTATTTTGTTTCTAGTTATGACAAATTAAGTTTGTAAATTGGATGGGTACTTTTGCAATATTCCTTCTAGGAATGATATATTCTAACATTTTCTTCTATATCTTTGTTCTTAATTAATTGGTACTTTTATAATCTTTTTTAGTATTTTTATATATATTTTTTATAATTGTTACTATACTATTAGTGGCAATAATTATTGTTGTTATAAAAGAAAAATTTGTAGTAGCAATAATAATTGTTGTTATAAATTAGAACTTGTAATAGCAATAATAATTGTTGGTATATAATTGTTATTATATATTGAGTTTTTAGTAGTAATAATAATTGTTGTTATAAATTAAACTTTACAGTAGCAATAATAATTGTGGGCATATAATTGTTGTTATAAATTAAACTTTTTAGTGGCAATAAATAAGATTTTTACCAGCAAAAGTTTAATTATTGTTATAAGCTTTTAGCGACGCTAGATACAGGGGCAATAATCTAATTGCTGGTAAAACTTTTACCAGCAATAAGAATTGTCACTAATATACATTATAATTGTCACTAAAAATATTCTTTGTTGTATTGTAATAGCAGTGGCTTACTTATTGAGACCAAAAATATGTTATCTGCATCTTTTGATATGAAAGACCTTGGGGAAGCTTCTTTTGTATTGGGTATAGAGATCCACAGAGACAGGCATCAAAACTTTTAGGTCTATCTCAACGAGCTTATATTGATCGGGTATTTAAGCGATTTAATATGGAAAATTGCAAGGGTGGTGATGTTCCTATTTTCAAAGGAGACAAATTAAGTAAAAACAATGCCCTAAGAATAACATTGAAAGGAGCTCTATGCAGAATATTCCTTATGCTAATGCCGTGGGTAGCCTCATGTATGCACAAGACCTGATTTGTCTTATGCTGTTAGTGTATTGGGCAGATTTCTGTCTAACCCGGGACATGCTCACTGGGTGGCTACTAAGAAAGTCATGAGATACTTGCAGAAGACAAAGAATATATGCTTGTTTATAGGAATGTGGATTACTTAAATGTGATAGGATATTTAGATTTTGACTTTCCTGGATGTCCTGATGATGATAAATCCACTTCTGGATATATTTTTATGTTAGCTGGAGGAGTTGTATCTTGGAAGAGTGTGAAACAAACTCTAATTGCTTCTTCCACCATGCAAGCTGAGTTTGTTGCATGTTATGGGGCTGCATCACATGTTGTATGGATGAGAAATTTTATTTCTGCACTTGGTATGGTTGACTCTATTTCGAAACCACTGAAGATTTATTGTGACAACAATTCTGCTGTTTTCCTTACTAAGAACAACAGAACAACTTCTGCTTCAAAGCACATTAGAATTAAGTTTCTAGTTGCTAGAGAGATGGTTGAGAATGGAGAAATTCTTATTAAGCATATTTCGACTGAAAAAATACTTGCTAACCCATTAATTAAAGGACTTAGGCTCGTAGTATTTATAAAACATGTTGAGAATATGGGTATTGTAAAGTCCTTTGATGTATTTGGTTAGTAGAAGTTTTTATTGTCTTGATTTGACTCTGATGTAATAAATATATGCGCATATTTGTTTGTTCTTTTATATCATTACTGATATGATGTTTGTTTTGCAGACTATATCATTGTATTTATATTTCGAGATGTATTTATTTCCTTTGTGGAAATGGTGTTTCATGAGAAACATGTTGTAATCTCCTTGGGGAGATTGGTTGTGTTTTCTTACAAAGACACAATGTGGATCTATACACAGTAGCATGAAAAAGATCACAGAATTTTGCTATGATGTGTATTTTGCACACTTGTATTGTAATCGTGCTAATAAAATCGTTGGTTATGTGATCATTTGGTGAATTGGACTGATAGTAGTCTATCTTTACCTATAGTTCTTGACTGATTGTTTATATTAGATTGTGATTATGTTTTGGGTGATTGTTATTAGACTGCTTTCTAGTGGCCACTGTTGTTCAACCAGAGAGTCATTTTCAAAATAATTTTCAATTGTTTAAAATCCAATTAATATTATCCAAGTGGGAGAATGTTAGAATTTCCTAATATTTTTGAGCTATTATTATTGATTTTTGTAATCTATAAAAATCTGCTTGAATGGATTGTTTGATATCCCTGAAATCCATTTATTTAAGTAAGTGATCCAATGAATTGGGAATCACCCCGATTTGAGCTTGTGCTCAATTAGTAAGTGTGATATACCCTAAATCTCCTAGATTTTGTGATTGACAGAAATCTAGGTCATTATTCTATAAATAGGGCATGATTACCATTCCACTTAGTATCATTTCAGACTATTTACTGTTCCATCAAGGTAACAGTTGTAAGAAGTAGAGTTGGTCTAGAAGATCGACTCTTGTGCTGCATTGGATTATACATTCATATTCATATCTTCTATATACGGTTAGTCAATGATTTCAAGAGGTACGTTTGTCTCACCTTAATATTATTTTTGGTTGTTTATTTCTAGTATAAAGTATCCTATAAATTTTTACAGAAGATGATACAACAAATCAACAAAACAGTCACTCACCAAGATTGTTGAGAGAGATATATAGACACAGACAGATACAGAGAGAGTTTCCTTCCCCGACTACTTATAATTTCTTCTTCGCTCCTGTAGATGTGGCAAGTTGCCCTTCTTCTGAGCTATTGTGTGAAAGTGAGTTTGCAAAGCGGAAAAAAGTTCCTGCGGCGCTCCTTCATTATTCCTTCCGGTCTACGCGAGTGTTGTTCTTTTGTTTTATGGTTTGGCTCTCTTGCCGTTATGTCAAATTACACTTCCCATATCTTTCGTAATTACGAAACAGACCCTGAGAGGTTTAGAAAACGGTGTGGGATTTTTGTAATTTGACCCTCATTGCCCTTCTACTTTGCCGTGGAGGGCGGGGCTTGGGTGTCTGTCTCATTCCTTATTGTTGGATAAGCTCCCTCAAATAATTGCTTTAAAATGTAGTTAATTGCCAGAAAAAAGACAGGATTTGGTATTTCCGCGTTCCAAAGCATTTCCTTTGAAAAGTAGTTAATTTCCAAGAAAAAAAAAGCAGGATTACGTATTCCCGCGTTCCGAAGCATTTGCCTGTGCCCAACCGACTTGAAACCACACACATCCGTCCAAGACATGTATTTAGGATTGCAATGTGCATTGAAAATTTCAAGGCAAAATTATCAAGCGGTTCGGGTTGGCAACATATATGAATTAAACGACTTAAAGTAAAAAATTATTGATATAGAAGATAAAATATTATTTTATTTATAAATAATTATATATAATTTTACACGAATACGTCTATATTATTGTAAGAATATATTATAATTATATAATTATAATTTTATAATTTTATAAGAATACATATATAAGTTTACAAGTTCTTACTTATAATTTTTCAAACATGTACATGTAACTTTACAAGTATTTATTCATATTTTTATAAATATTCATTTATTTACAATTTTATAAATACTTATATAAATCTTACAAGCTTGTATGCTTGTAAAATATGTTTATAAAATTATAAATAAATACTTATAAAAACACACATATATATTTGTAAAATTACAATAAATGTTTATGAGTGAAAGAATATTTCGAGAAATCAAAATATTTTTTAGGTTAATATTTTTATTTTAAATTTTTTTAGTTAATATTTTTGACATTAACCTTTTAAGTCAATATTTTAAGCAAGTGGACTCGTTTAGTTTTTCCCAAAATTTAATCCCCTCGAATACCTGTTCCCATGGAAGTGAAAAAAATTGGTAAAAATAGAGAATGGGACGAGGAAGGAGATTAAAATAAGTCTTAAATTTATCTAGAGACAAAAATTTTCATATATCTATATCCATGTTACCTTTTTTTCAAAAAAATATTCAAAATTTTAAATTATTTATATTTTATTTTATTATTATTAATAAATATTGGACATATTTCCAAGATTTAGTTTACAAGATTTGTCATGAAATTTGTATAAGATATAAATAAAAATTTTATGGTTTCATTTAAATGTTTAAAGGTTTATTGTTACAACTCTTTTGAAAAAAAAAATTCAAGATTTAAGAGCGGGGAGAGAAGATTTAAAGTCCTCGTCAGAGTGAGGTTGAAGATGGAGATTGGGTGGGCTCGGTCAGGTCAAGTGGGGTCGGGTCGGGCAAAAGGCAATGACCCTAGGTCCAGGCCTTGCACAGCTCCGTTATTGGATTTCTTACTATTTTTGAAAGCAAATTTTTGGATTTCACATATTTCAACTAGGGGTGATTACAGTTCTTCTTTCCTTTTTATTTTTTTTTCATAAAATTAAAATTATATTTTTTTAATATTATTACAATTTATTTGATTTATTCAATATTAGTATAGTTTAGTATGATTTTTTAATTTTTTTAACTATATTAAAGTATTTAAATAAACTAATAAAATTTTCACAAAATCTCACAAAGAAATTCTTTTAGTCAATAACATTTTTATTTCAACAAATCAACTATATTATTTTAATAAAAAGTTTCAAATTCCATCAAGATTAAATAAAATTTAATTTAACAGCTCAATTATCTTATAAGCAAGCACTATTTCAAATAATTAAATAAAATTTGTTACAAAGGTAACATTAGAAATAAATAATAAAAATCATATAGAAATAAATGAAAAAATAACTTGCTTAATTAAATTTAGCATGAAACCTTCAATCAACTTAATTAAAAATTTACAATTATTTTAAGGGTTTAATTAATTTATGTATTATATAACTAATTTAATAAAAAACTTATAATTTAATTATTTACAAATTTAATTATTTTGTGTATAATATAAAAAATTTAATAAACTATCACTTATAATATATTGGTACCTTGCATATTTAACTTTAATTTTGTTTTCTTTTGAGAATATTCAATATTTTACACTTTTTTTTTGTTAGCAATTGAGATATATGATATAATCATTTCTATTTTGAAATTTGATATTCAATTCTGAAATTTCTATATTCATTTAGTAATGATAAACTTCTTTTTAAATTTCAGATTTTTAACGGGAAAAAAGTACAGTGCTTATTTCAAATTTTTTATATAATTTTTTCATTTAATCTTTTTCCTTTTAGAATTGCTTTTTACTCTTGCTAGGTGAAATTTTTTACTTATATAGAATGGACCAGTGTGTATTAGAAATTTTGTTAGTTGGGACTACAAATGTACAAGATAATTTATGAAGCTTAAATTTGATGATAAATGGCTAAGTGATTCACAATATTATAATCTAAATCTGATTAAAAAAAGACAAATAATGAATGATTTTGTTTTTCTAATAAATATACAAAAGTTAAGAAATTATCTTATAAAAGCATGATATATATTAGAATTATTTTTCATTTTTAATCCCTAATGTTTGAACTATTTTTCCATACAAGTTTTTAATTTTTTTTATGTTTTCAATTTATTATTAAATTATTGTCAATATTTAGGAATGTAATCATTTTACATATAATATAAATAATTTAATAAATTATTATGTATAATATTCAATTTTTGTACAATTTTGGTCAGTTTTAGATTTATAAAACCAAAATATATCAAAATATTCATTATAGTAATACCTAATACTAAAACCTATAATATCTTTTAAAAATCTAATTTTCAGTACAATTCGATTCAGTTTTAAAAACTATGAACACCTCCACTTCCAAAACCACCAATTTAAAGATAGTTGCAAGCAAGGTGTGCAATGATAAACCATCTAACCAAATCAAACCAAATTTAAAATTTAGTTTGGTTTGGTTGGCTTAAAAAAATAATCAAAAATTATTGTTTAATTTGGTCAAAAACCAAATCAAACAATTCTAAACCAAAATCAAAATTTTAAAAATATTTCTCTTCTACAAAAAAAATATTAATCCACACACATACATATATTTATATAAATATATATTTATATATATCTGTACATATATATATACTTACATGTTTGTGTACACACACATACACACAAAATTTATCTACCTATATAAATATAAATATACATACATGTATATATAAATATATAAATACATATATATGTACACTCACATGTATATGTACACACTAGCACACACATATGTATGTACGTATGTGTGTGTATAGAAAGAGAGAAAGAGTGAGGGAAAAACGAATTAATTGACACTAATGTAAATATTAAATACACTTACACACCAAATCTCATATTGTTAATTTAGTTAATCAATAGATAAAATTAATTATAACTGTCTTCTACTGCATTAATTTATAGTTATTTTATATTAATTTATATCTACCTTTCTTTCTAAAAATATTAATTAATATTATTTATTAGTTTTGATTAAATCAATAATATAAATTTTATATAAATGTTATATATATATATATATATATAATCCCACCCCATCAAAATTGGTGGCAACTCGGATGGCATATGATTAACTAGCACAGGAGAGAGAGTTAGCCTTGACTTTGACTAATTTACTACAACTACACCATTCAAAGCAAGAGAGAAAGTTATTCGAATTTGCTCCTTTCTTTTCTTATTTTCTCCTGCACCTTGAATCTTTCTACTCCAGCTACGATGCCTTCTAAATCTCCCTATACTTACGACCCTAAGACCCATAATGCCGACTCTAATCGTTCCCGGAAAAAGAAAAGACTAATTCTATTATTGGATAAGTGAGAAGATCGGGGTGAAAGAAGAGAGGCAAGTCTTCCCCTAGCTTGTGTAGCCTATGCGAAGCAAGCCAGAGCCTACTCTCCTTCATGTGAAAATGCCCCCTTACATATTAATATATATATATATATATATAAACTAGCTCCTGTTAAACTGATAAAGCACACTAACCTACTTAACCTTTGCTGTAGTCATTGATATTATGAATGACTCCTAAAGCTCGAAGATCCACCTTCTACGCACATCTTTGAAATAGACAATCCTAGCAGCACTTGTTCATAAGCTCTACTCTCATCAAAAAGCATGTCTCTCAAGAAAGAAATTTATTCATAGAGGCAACTCTTAGACATTATTTTAAGTGCCAACTTCACAAACATAAGGCCGTCAAAGCATCGACCAGTTAACTTCACAAAAAAAAAAAAAAATCAAAATGAAAAACGCGGAGACAAGGCAAAACTCTACTCACATTGAGCGGAAGCTTTACCTGTTCTAACAGCTCAACGGCGACCGCCATTTGTCCTCCTGGTTCGGCTATTTGTTTCTTATTTTCATCCTCCGCCAACACTTTAGAATTCCAGTCATATTCATTATCTCAGCCAGGCAATCCAACATAGCATCCTTCATCCTCGTTACTCAAATATCAAGATCAAATTGTTTTTCAGAAAAAAGAATGCAATTTAATCTTTTGAATCACAAGCTCTTTTTTTTAATGTTTATTAGTCCATGAGATAATATAGGTCACAATTAAAAATGCAAACCTATTTCCAACAGCCACAAACCATGATTGTTGGTTACATTAGGTTGGCCTGACTTCTTGAAATATAATAGTCACATTTATGCTATATATTTTCTTTTTCTAAGAAAAAATATATTACTTAACCAGAAAATATATATACACACAAATTATTCAAAATACAAATTATGTGCACACACATTAGTTAATAAAGAATATAAATATTAATGTATTATTTTTTTAATGGATTTATTTTGAGTTGTAAAAGAGGAGAAAATGATTTTTTTATTAAAAAAGAGAGTAATTAAGAACAAGACTTATCTTTTTCTCTAGGTTGAGAGATGCGTTTATACTTGCATTTTTCAAAGTTTCGCAAACTTCTCAAATAACTAATTGAAGATGATATATTTCTAATGCAAAGAAAAAGATAAAGAATAACCATCTCAAGGGCGAACTTCAAGTTATCTTGTTACTTCCAACTCTGAAGTTAAGCTACAATTCATAAATATAAAGGGGGAGAAAGTGACATTAAAATAATTTTAGAGGAAGAAAAGTGAGATTTTAGGCATGCATGTTTATAGAGAAGACAACAAGAGACCTTTTTTTTTTTTTTTTTTTTGTTGCAAAAAAAAAGTAAACATGTCTTAACGGTTTCTTGTGCTTCCACTCAAACAAATAGAGGGGAATGTGAAAGTGGTAGAAAATTATGTAGAGAAGTGATCTCTCATTTATTTATTTATTTATTTATTTGTTTATTTATTTTTTTGGTAGAGGTGGGGCTGAGGCCAAAGAAACAAAAGAAACTATCTAGTAGAACCCAAATGAGTACAAACTCCCATGCAATAAGCAAGATAAAATCTCTTGATTTGTCTGGGTGAGTTAGTCCAAATTGCAACATCTCTCTCTTGGGAAAGCCCTAACCAGGCCAACTTATCTGCACAAATATTGGCTTCCTCATAAACCTATTTGACCCCAATTTGAGTCCCTTCATGAAGCAAGAAACCAATTCTGTTTATCACTGGGTGCCACTTCACTTCCCTAGTTGGAGACTTAATTATTAGCTCAGCTACTATTTGGAGTCAACCTCAACAATAATCTTTCTAAAGCCCATCTGCCGTGCCATTTATAAACCCTCCCAAAAACCTCATGCCTCCACTATAATACTTCTGCATTTCAAACAAACTTGGAGAAACATTTTATTCAGCTTCCATTGTGATCTCTAATGATAACCCCACATCCTGCCCTATTATAACTGATTGCTCCATCTGTATTAAGTTTTACCCAGCCAAGAGGAAGAGGAGACCAAATAGTGAGGGATTGTTCATCAGCTCTTTTGACCACTATAACTGTAGCTCTAGACTCCTTGCATGCTAGGACCCACCAATCTATAACCTTGTGATGGATCTCTTTATTTCTTTGGTGCACTCATAATGTGGAATTTTTCTTTACTCTCTTTCATTTCTCCTAGAAGTCACACCACATTTCTCATGTACTGGCTTTTCCCAAGCAGGTCCCATTGGAATTTCAGTACTTGAATGTGGGTACAAGAAAATATAAATGTTCTCTCAAAAAGATAAAGGAGTATAATAGTCAATTCAATTCTTATCCTTTACAATATTCAAATATTCCACACCATTTTCTTTTTTTTTCCCTTTTCATTTTTGGACGACAATTCGCGAAGGGTAGAGAAGGCTAGAATTTCTGAAATAAATGACTAATATTATTTTTTTGATAGCACGAATAATGGCTAAACAATTCCATTTGGATTGAAAGATCCAATCAATAAAACTCAACTAAAATAATTGTAGAAAAAAATTGAATTAAAATTTAATAATAAAAAGCCAAGAACACTTATATAATTAATTTCAAAAAATTTTATCTAAACTCTAATAAGAACCTAATTACAAACCCGATTTCTCTTGTGCCAATTTATTTTGGACTGCTAGAATTTCTCCCACTCTTTATCCTAAGATGACTGGAATCAATTGTTGAATGATAGTTTTTTGTCAGAAAATCTAGTTGAGTCTTGAACTTTTGAAAATATTTTTTTTTCTCCCCTTGAACTTTTTGGAGGTATTTTTTTTTCTCTATTTTCAATAGGAAATTGGTCTCTTTTTTATTGAGAAGAGTTCTGAAGGATATACGACTCTTAAAGGATAATATTGTCCTCTTGAGATAATTTTGAAAATTTGAATAAATTTAAAATAAAAATATATTTCCTAAACAAATTTAATTCTTTCAAAAATAAAAATTGTCCCGGATAATAAGTCATAAAATGAAGCACCTTCTAGTGCTTTCAAATTAAGTCCTGCATTCAAGTGCTCATAATAGGCCTGTTCATCGGCCTTGAACTAGCCCGGACTGAGATTGAATCGCCGGTTCTGGTCCTAAAAAATGATGAACCAAAATAAGAACCTTGAAGGTCAATCCGGTTCATGGTTCTGGTTTGTCACAATTTTTGTTTCGGTTTCAGTTCCGATTCTAGTTTAGACCAGTTTACAGTTTCAATTTTGATTCATTTACGATTTGTTCCCAGTTCATCTGCAATTTGATTCGATTTTGTTGAAAAAAATTTATATATAACTTGCAAATATTTTTAGGTTATTAAATTATTTTTCCAACAACTTGTTTAATTATTCCATAACTAATAATGGATTTAATTACTAATCCATTAAATTCTAACATATTTGTTTGGATAGAGAACGGCAAAATATTTGTATTTTTTTACAAAATTGTGTTCTATTTTCAGAAAATAACCATATTTGACATTATTTTTTAAAACTTGCTCTTTTTATTTAAATTTTTTTAAAATTCATATTATTATTTTCAATCAATAATAAAAGTAATAAGATAAAAAAATTAAAAAACAAATTACAAATTTTCACAGTTCACGGTTTCAATTCACATTTCAAATCCAGTTCAATTAACTCAGTTTTATTTGGTTCCAGTTCACCAGTTCTAGTATGGTTCTAGTTCAAAAAATCATGAACCTTAACCAAATTAGTTATTCCATATATTTAGAACTGGACTGGACGGAAACGAACCGATCAACGGCCTAGCTTAAAATATGCACGCCCAACCTCTATCCTGAACTGATCTCACCCAAGATGAGCCATCAGTAACCAAACGAAAGTAATAGCTCCCCACCTTTACTAAGCTCCTGGGCATGAGTGTTTGCTCTAATGACTAGCAGCGTAGCACAATAGTTCCACCCACACCTTGCTCTATAATCTCCCACCTTTCTTGAGTTCCTATTTCCTTCAAATCTTTTGCAAGCATGCACACATCAAATAACAATGATTTGCTCCTATCTCCTTTCACTTCCACAGGTTTTACATCCATATTTACTGAAAGTAGCTTCTCACAAGCTTTCTTCCTTTTCTTCCTCTTGCTCTGAACTTTCAAGAACAAATTTCTTGAAAATTTCCAAGAAAATTGAGGGCTTTGTCTTCCCTTTGTTAAAGAACATTTTGGCTTCCGCACAGGTGTCTTGAAACCTAATTTGGCCTATGCCTGTGACTGCTGACATCATTGCTGGTCGCATGACCCACAGATAAAACATATATTTGACATCAACTTACAAAACTAACGATGACTGGGCTCTTCACTTTCATTTTGGCTAGTTTGGTCAACGCCTTAAGGTTCCACAAAGTAGCACAGCTCAGTAGCAATGTGCCACAGCAAAAGGCTCTCATCATATTCCCTCTCTCGCTCACACTTTCATTGATCAAGGGTGATGAGGACAGAGGGTACAAGAAAGAACCCAATTGCCTTTTGCAGAATATATTTCTTTCGCAGCTTCCAAATCTTTGGCAATCAGAGCCTTTTCCGGAGCTCATAGAAGATAAATTGCTTTAGGTCTTGCTTCAAAACAACTTGCTTCTTGTATTGTATCTCATCAATAAACTCTTTGAGTCCAAAAGATTTAGCTGCTTTGTCAAACCATTTGAACCATTCCCTCAGGCAGTAATTTATCAGGCTATGCTGTGAGACACAATTGGACCATATTTGGTAAAACGAAGTCTCTCTCTTGATGGTAGAGACAATTCTTTTCGTGGAGGCATTCTTGAGCAAAACTATAGTCCAGTAAGAGAAAACAAGCTTGAATATTGCCATGGAGTCTAGAGAAACAACACCAACAAGCAAAGTGTAAGTAACGGCAAGGTCAAGTAGTGGAGTTGGAGTTTTTGATGGGCTGATGTAAAAAGGTAAAAGGCAAGAACTATCAAAGCAGAGCAAGTGAAACGAAACATGTACCCAATCATGCAATGCACTATAACCATCTTGGTATAAAGTGCAGCGTACATGAAATTAAGCTCTACCTCCATTATGTTAAAAGCATCTTCACAATGCCTTCTGAAAAGGAAGCGTCTACTCTCAATGCGTTCACGGAAACTAAAGTTGAGGTCAACAGTAAGCCTCTTGAAAATTTTAAAAAAAACCTATAGCCACTTTCAACCATCTCAATGTCACCAATGTTATCAAGGTGTATGCCTTCTTTGTTGAAAGTCTCCAATGGATTCCCTTTGTATAAGATCCTCTCTTTATTTCTTCCTCAATTCCCACAGTCCTCCACTATTTCAGCATAGTTAGGTCCTGCATCTGGATGTGGAAGCATAGAAGCCTTGAAGTTAGCCATGCATGCCAGATACAAAGCACGTGTACGTTCAGCATACTTAATCATTCCAGCACAAAATAGGACAACTGTTGGAATCCATAAGTCATTTGGGATGGACTGTGAGAAGACATAAGCAACCGTGGCAAGCTGTAAGATAAGGCCAAGCAAGTGCCTAAGCCAGAGTTTATTATCTTCAAGGGAGAAAGCAGTGCTTGTGTCGGGTTCGCCAAGGTGGAGCAAGAGGAATGAAGCCAAAAAGAAGCTAAGCCGTCATTTACACGACACTTGTCACAACTATTATCCTAGCCATGGAAGATAAGACCCACGGCAAAGGTTGCAACCCAGTCCGCAAGTAGATAATGTTATCCCAAAAGGTAACCCAAGAAGGGGTGAATTGGGTTTTTATCGCGAAAGTAAAAGTGTGAAAAATTAAAAATAATAATAAAATTATTGAATCAAATAAACTTATGCAATTCACCCAACAATAAATATAAAATAATTTTGAGTAAAGTAAAGAGAGTAAAGATAGGAGATGCAAACTATTTTATAGTGGTTTGACTTGCTACCTAAATCTACATCTACTCTCTCAAGCTCCAACCGGTCGAGATTTTACTAAATTCCTTGCATTTGACGGAGGTAATGAAATCCTGATACAAACAAAGTCCCTTTCACTTAGCAGATGTAAGAAATGTCAATTACAAACCTTTTGATTCAGTGAGTTTTAAACACCAATACAAATGATAATGGAGATGAAGTAGAAATTAACAATTTTTCTTAAGTAGAATTAGCTACCACTCATGTATAAAAATAATCTTATTTTAAAGAGGCACTCTCAAGAATAAAACAATTTGTTCTATCTATTTATCTGTGATAAACAATATAGCACAAAAAATTTTAGAGAGAGATTGAGGAAGCTTTGAGAGCTTGTTCTTATATACTTCTCCCTTCAATCTGGCTCATTTTATAGGCAAAGCCATCAAAGATACGTTAGAGAGACGTTGACCTTGTGGAAGACAAAATAATTTGTTAATAGTAACTGCACATTGACTCATTTCAAAAAATTCAAATAAAATGACTTCGAACGTTCAAAAATTCTTAAAAACTTTTTGAATACTTTGCAATAAGTCTATTTTCAAATGCAAAAAGAATCATTGAATTGTCATGCACTGTTTTGAGAGAAATGATCAAAAGTTCAACGACGTGTCAGACTGTAAAATTACTTTTGATAAAAGTTGTGGCCAAGTTCAAAATTGTTTAAAAATTTGAATTTGTATTCAAAAATAACAAATGATATATTTTAAAAATCTTATAATATCTACTTTCATTCAAAATTATATTCACGCAAATTTGATTTTATATTTTGAGATATGATAAAATTATTATGATATACTCATTTTGTCTACTAACAGTATTACTCAGTAAAATGGTCTATTTTGAAAAATTATATCTGTCAACCTACAAGTGTAAAACGTACATATAACATATGCATTTAAAGTTCAG
Organism: Thlaspi arvense; assembly: GCA_911865555.2. Classification (NCBI taxonomy): domain Eukaryota; kingdom Viridiplantae; phylum Streptophyta; class Magnoliopsida; order Brassicales; family Brassicaceae; genus Thlaspi; species Thlaspi arvense. The sequence goes on along the minus strand of CAJVSB020000439.1, from coordinate 1,232 downwards.
CACGACTATTTTACAAATAAAATTAATTTAGAATTTTATTTATATCATAAGTTATAATTTACTAATTAAAACTAATATCATGCTGATTTCGACATTGACTTTTTCAAAAACAATATAAGAAATTGATATAATAAACTGCTTTGATATAAAAGAGTATATGAAATAAATTATATATCAAAAATAAAGTTATTTGAGTATAGTTTCATATAAAATTAACCTTGCTATTTTTTGACTTTTCTATAGTAAGATATAATCAATTTACTACACACATATTTAATTTGATAACTTCACAATGTAGTGTATATATTTACAAATAATAAACTCAACAATATAATTTATCAATATTATCTATTATATAAATACATATATATATAAAATAATTTTAATTTATTTTCTCATTTTCAAAATAAATATGAAACCTTGAAACTAACAATCGACCCCTTTTTAGTGATGACAAAACAAATATGTAATGCAAGATATCCATTAAGCATATATCATGTAAATTTTCTCCCTTTTTGACATCATCAAAAAGATAAACTATATAAACTCCTCCTTAATATATGCATAAAAAATTATTTAGAGATTTTTTCCTTCAAAAATGAATTGATGCAAATAATACTGACTATATACTTGAGTTTATAAGACCAAGTTTTCTTTTGACAAAATAAAATCTTTCTTCATTAATGGATTTTGTAAAAATATCCACTAATTGATATTCGGTATTCACAAATTCTAGTGTTATGCCACCTTTTTTAAAATGATCTCTCAAGAAATGATGTCTAATATCAATGTATTTCATTCTTGAGTGTTGAATAGGATTCTTAAATATGTTGATGGCACTAGTATTATCACACTTAATAGGAATGTGTTCATAATTAAATCCAAAGTCTAATAAAGTGTGTTTTATCCATAAAAATTTATGCACAATAACTTCCAGTGGCCACATATTCCGCTTCAGCTATAGACAAGACAACTGAATTTTGTTTCTTACTAGCCTAAAAAACTAAATATTTTTCAAGAAAATGACAAGTTCAAACTAGTATTTTTTTCTATCTAATTTACATCCTCCAAAATCCATATTCAAATAACTAGTAAGTTCAAAGGAGATTCTTCTAAAATAAAATAATCCTAAATTTATAGTTCTGTTAAGATATTTAAGAATTCTTTTGACGGCATGCAATGAGATTTCTTTGGATTTGATTGAAATCTAGCACACATGTAAATACTAAATG